>APFE030057514.1:0-10479 GCA_000404065.3 Pinus taeda
TTATGTACCTAAAGTGTTTTGTACGGCCAGTTACATTGCGAAATTATGTAGGTTCATTACGTTTATAGCATACATTATTTTTCAAATAAGTTTATATATTATTTTAAAAATATATTTCTACAATATAAATTATATTAGTGATAGAGTATATTTGTCACTTTTGTTGGCTCCACGTTAATGGCGGTGTAGAAGGTTAACGCTCTCCATGTGTTTCGTGGCATGTGCTTTAGCGATGTGTTTAACAATTTTATAATGGAAATTGTATATCAAATTGTACAATATTAATTAATAGTGAAGTATATCTGCCATCATTACATAATAAAAGGTCAAAGAATTGAACCAATAGTATTTTAGATAAATGAATTTTAATATGGTTTAAAAATAATAAATTTTAATTTATAATGTCAAACTTTGAAAAAGTTTCATAAATTTTTTAGACAATTTAGATTTAATGTCAACATCAATTTTTTCTAATATTATAAATTATTACCCTGTTATTGCGGGCAATAATAAGAGGAACTCAACCTTCTTAAAATAAGATATACAAAATGACATGGCTAATCTTTTATTAGTCATATTTGTTAGGTTCTTTAATGATTAACAAATTAAATTAGTGGCTAGTAAAGTTATTGAATTAGAGGTTGTTTAGATTTTTATATTAATAAATAGAATGTTTAATAAAATGATATCAAGGAGATGAGATATTATTGATCAATGTTAATATCAGTTTTAAATAAGGCTTTACTTTGTGAACTAAGTTGAGTCAATATGTGCTCATATGTTTGTATGTTTATGTTTAATGTGAAAACTTAATCTTTATGGTCATGGAGAAGGTGAGACATAGTTGTATAGTCAATAAAATAAATGTGTATTACTTTTCAAGAATTCAAGTATAAGTTTATGGAGTTTATGGAATAATAAACTATTATCCTTTTATAAATTATAACTGATTGTTTTACCCTGTGTGGATGTTTGTATGCCATTGTTCCCTAGAGCATTGAAAATTGATGCATCTTACTAGCAATCTTCATAATGTTTGCTTGGAGGACACCTTGCTTTGGATAAGAAGCATCAAACATTTTGGAGAAGGAGCATCAAATATTTTGGAGGGGGCATTAATTTCTAAATGGGATGAGAAGACTTGGTTGCTTGCATGGAGGCTTATACTTGACTTGATGATGCTAAGGTTAAGGGAGTGATCATGTAAGTGGGGTGGACCCAAAAGAAGCACATAACTTAGGAAGAGAGTCGAAGCTTTACAGGTTTGTGAAGGAGCAACATTGGGCACATCTAGTGAAGCACTCATGCCTTGGAGCCTTGCTTGTGGATATATTCACCTTCTAGTTTGACATGCATCACTTGTAGAATGAATGTGTCACTTATGATCCTATTTATGTAGAGTTAATTTACTTGTAGAGGTTTAGGCCCACTTTATATTATTGGCCTCCCTTGCATGTCATACAAATATAGGATGGCAAGAGTCTTTTGACACATTCAATCATTCATGGTATTGTGTTAGATATGCGACCAATGTAGCACACCGACCTATGTGTCTCTTTGTACACTTCACTATATTATGATTCTTTATTTTGGGGCATTAAGGATATTTGAGAAGCTTAATGATTTTTTAGGGTTAGGGTTTCATGCAAAAGAGGAAAAGATGCTAGAGTTTGTGATAAATACCAAATGATGATGCATTTTTTTTGTAGCGCCCACGATAGGAGAAGACTAAGGTTGTCAAAACCTTGGTGTTATTTGTCATGCTTGATTGGCGGGAAGATGAAGAGATTTTTTGGACACTTGTGGCAGGCAAATGTTGAAACCAACAAGGAGTTTCCAATGTTGATGCTAGGATGTTGGGGCCATTGCCCAGTGATGTATTCATTCTATCAAGACAAAGAAGAAAAAGGCATTATTGTTGAAATTAGACTTACACAAGACATATAATTGTGTTGATTGAGGTTTCTTGCGGCTAATCTTAACACAAAATTGGTTTATCAGTGGAGGTGGTCGACTGGATAATGGTGCATATTTCCTCAACAAATTTTGCCATAGTTATCAACAGGGTGTCGTCAAAATTGTTTTGGGTCGTTAGGGGATTGAGGTAGGGATGCTTCTTATCTTCATTATTATTTTTGTTTGTTATCAATGGACTAAGTTGGTTGATTTCTAAGGCGTAGTAGTTGGGTTATTTTTCTGGGCTCCAGATCACTAGGAACATGTCCATCTCCCACTTAATACTTTTTGGACAATGCTCTTATTCTTGGTAGGGCATCAATTGTTGAATGGACCTATTTGCACCAACTTGTTTATTCATTCGATCTCTCATCTAGGTTATATGTGAATAGTGCAAAATTTATTCTCATTGATGCATTGCAAAAGTCTGAGGATGTACATGTGATTGTGGTTTCTTTTAATGTAGAAGTGGTCCCTTTAGATGTTGGTTTCAAATATCTCGAATTCAATTTGAAACCATACAATTATGGTATCTGAGATTGGTGTTGGTTGATCGATAAATTCAAGCACAAATTGCATAACTAGTCGCTAAGTGGTTGTCCATTAGTGGTACATTGATTATAGTTCAATCAGTCCTTCAAAGCATTTATGTATGCTAGATTCACTTCTACATTTTACCATGCTTCATTAAGTGGATCAATTCTATAATTTCAAAATTTATCTGGGTTGACTCTGATGTCAAAAAGATGCTTCTTACCAAGCTGGAGGACATTTCTAAACACAAAGAGGATGGGGGTTGGGGTCTTATGGACATTGAAAACATTGGTTGGGTATTGGGGTTTGAAAGCTTATGGCGGGCTTTAACTAGTTATGGTATATGGAAATATATAATAAAGGAAAAATATCTTAAAAATCAATCTCTATCTGAATGTATCAAAGATGAGACCCAGACTCATGTTTCAACGTCATACATCTAGAATGGGATGATGAAAATAAAAAAAATGGTTGTTGGGAAATCTGCGAAGGTTGATTAGTGATGGTTCTAGTGTGGAGATTGGCTTGGACCCTATTATCAGGTTCAATGGACACCATATCCTGTCTCCAAGACTTATTCAACATATCCATAATCTAGGCATCTATTATATCAATCAGATCCAGGTGGCCACCATTCCATATAGTCAATATTCTATCTAGATTTGCTCAAAAGATAGGTTTATATAGGGTTTTCATTGAGGATTGGGATAGATATATTCAATAATTAGTTATGGCTGACACTACTTTGGATGGTTTTGGGGATAAATTCACTTGGGAAGGAAATGTAGAAAATTGCATCGCAAGGACGCAATTTTATGTGGGGGGTGTTGCTTGGTTCCAGAAAATTTGGCATTGGAACCTCCTTGTCAAATTAAAGTGTTGTGGTTGGCTATCTTGGCATAACGCAATACTTACGTGGGACAATTTATGTAGACGTGGATAAATGGGCCCTGACAGGTGCATATTGTGTTTACAGGCTTAGGAGGATGAGGTACATATTTTTCTTACTTGTCCTTTTTCGGTTCCATGTGGGTTGGTGTATTAAAAAATTTAAAAATTTAGTCAGCTTGAAATCATATGTGAGTGGAATCTTGTAAACGAGATTTGAAAAAGGAAAATAAGGATTTTCATACTCTTCATTTCTATATCATGTGGGGTATATGGAGATGCACATATCTTTGAAAACAAAGTGTTGCATATTTATGGCACTTGCATAAAAAAATGTGCATATTTTAATGAAATTGGTCCTATGGCAAAATTTAGAAACTTGAGGAACATCTAACATGTGGATATATGGGGAAAATACCTTATGGGGTTTTTTGATGGGGTTGCTTGCAATCAGTCTTGTGGTTGTGGGGCTTACATCGTCATTAGACCTAGTCATTATTTCCATTCCAGTTGGTTTGAAGGTAGTGGTACAAATTTACGGCTGAAGTCATTGCATCATGGGGTGTATTATTCTGTGCTAGATGACTTTCTCTTGAGAAATTGGATATTTTTGGTGATTCAAAAGTGGTGATTGATTGGGTTTTGAGACAATATTTATTTGAAACTCCTTCTCTTATTTTTTGGATGTGGAGAATCAGAATGTTGGTTGAACAATTCAATGAGGTTCACTTTGCCCATATTTATAGGGAGAAAAATGGTGTGGCATAATTGTTATAAAAAATTGGGAATCATTTCAATCCGGGGGAGATCAACTTTGCCTTCTACAACAATGATTGTTTTCAAAGATTTGAGAAAATTCCATTTACTTAGTATATTTTTAATATTTTATATGGGGTTGTTTTTGTTTATTTCATTGTCAATACTATAGGAATTAGAATATTGATATAACTATATATATAATTTTTGAGCTATGCTAAGAATAACCAGTCATATTTGAAGTGATAAGAGAACAATTTATTTTTCTTTTCATATAATAATACATGATACATATAATGTAACTTTTCAAATATGTAAACCATTCATTCAGCACCAGTTTGGGTGAGATTGCCGAACCTACCCTTGCATCTTTGGAATTTCTCCTCGATAAAAGCCATTGGAAATGCAATTGGGAAATTTTACTGCAGGTGCCCAGAAACAGAGGAATATGCCAAAACCACCTATGCACGCATCTGTGTGGAAATGGACTTCAGCGCCGGATTCCCAACTGAAATAAACCTAACAAGTAAAGACTATGTGTGGAACAAAAACTTAATTATAAAAGTGTCCTCTTCTGATGTCGATCCTGCTTTGAGACAGGCCATCTAGCCAAAAATTGCCCAAAAGCCTCCCAGAAAAAT
Organism: Pinus taeda; assembly: GCA_000404065.3. Taxonomy (NCBI): domain Eukaryota; kingdom Viridiplantae; phylum Streptophyta; class Pinopsida; order Pinales; family Pinaceae; genus Pinus; species Pinus taeda. The sequence continues at coordinate 4,776 of APFE030057514.1, forward strand.
TATGCTAGAAAGAATCACCACAAATCTACATGGTGGGAAGGAGCACAAAAATAACATTACACTCTCATCAAGGAAGAACACTCTCTAGAAAACTCTGAATCGCAAGAAATCGGGCAAGAAAGAAACAACTCTCAATACAAGCACAGGGAAAGCCCCGCCCAACAGCAAAAAAGTGAACTCGACAACCCATCAAGCATCAACAGTTATGAGGATTCGAATACCGCACAAAATAAATCTTTATTTAACAGCAAAGCAGATCTCCCAGACCAAACTTCTTCTCTGACTATCTTCAAAAGGACGAACACAACAGATTGCAAAGCTATGACACCAATGTCCCAAGAACTAGAAGAGATGAAAGAGATGCAAGATAAAAGAAGTTGGAAGACCGTAGAGAAAAAAAAGAAAGCTACAACACCAATCTCGCCAAGAATGACGAAAAGCCAAACAATTAAGAACTAAGAAAATTATAGGTTTGATAGACCAATTTGGTCTAAGTGGACGTTAACCACCACCACCATCATCATTATTTATTAAAATTTAAGAATAAATTTCTAAACAAAATATATTAATATTATATAAAAATAGTATTTATATTATGTAAAGTAATTTCAAATTTTAATGCCAAACTCATCCTTATATAAAATAAAATAATAAACTTGTCGACAATGAAGTGTTGAACAAAGCTAAAGGGGATTAGAAATAGAAACAAGCTAATGCAGTTGCTGAGGGACGCAAGATGGGGCTAGAAACAATCATTTCCCATACCCTTACTTAATCTTAAGAAATGTTTTGGATTGGAATAGCATAGCTACCCGAAGTTAGATCGTATGAACCAAGATGATGAATTTTAAGAAGTATGTGGAGCCTGCAGAGAAGGCTATAGATGTCACAGTGGAGACCTGACACATAAAGCATGATAACCTAACAAAGAAATTGTTGAGACAATCAATATAGAGAAGGCAAATGAAGAAAATAACTTGTATGATTAGATATATGTACTTGAGGAAAAATAAAAGTCTGTACAGAATATTGTGAGGCAAGTGACCAGGAAATCCTAGGAATAATACTTTAAGATAAAGAAAAATAGGGTGCAAAAGTTGACCTCATCAAGATCCTCATAAAGAAGCCTTCCATAGAAGAAGTAATTGAATGGGACATCACAACATTTGTCAAGAAATCTATAAAGCCTACACAAAGTTGGACTTCCGTGTTTGATAAACACCAGCATTCCAGATTGCCCTAACGAGGGTTGTTCTTGACATTAAGACCCTCTTTAATTATTAGTAGGCAACATAGCATGAGATCAGTTTGCTCATGTGGTTAGGGATTTTTATCACTATCTTTGTATCCTTTTGAATCCAATGTAGACCTGGAATCACTCATTTAGTAAATCAAGTCAGGAAGGAATCCATGGAAACCTAAGTACATGGTTTTGCTAGGAAAATGTGAAAGGATAAGTGTGTATGAAATCCTCCATAAAGGTACCAACCTATGTGAAAGAATAAGTGTGTATGAAATCCCCTGTAAAGACACCAACCTCATGAACTTTATGGGTGAATACAAAATATATAAAATCTAATTTTATTAGTGGATAGCAATTATCTCTTTAGAATCTTTCTAGAATATTTTGTAATTATTTCACCCACTATTTCCATTTTGTAACTATTTCACCCACTTATTTCTTTGATGTTTGGAATGAATATTTAATAATAAAATATTTAATAAATTCTAATAAACTTACATTGGGCATAATATTATGCCTAATATTTACATTATATTGAATGGAAATATAAAACATATATAAAGTGAGATCTATTTCCTTCAAAGGTTAAAAATATGTTAACATTAATTAACTAGAGTACAAGTCCATAAAAATTAATTTATTGTTATCTATTTTTTAATATAATTAATAAAAAATATATTTATTTATTTATATGGTTGCGGTGGGAAGCCATGTTTTCAACTTGATTGGAATAAATCAGTATTGATTTAAGCAAAGCCTTTTCCTTTCTCAATTAAGGATAAAAAAAGAAGTCAACCAAATAAGTTCATAATGATAGGAATAGGTTCTTTTAAACAATGAAAAGCAACTGGTGCATGCCGTGGAAAGTGATAAATTAATTTATTGTTAAAAGGTTTTCGGGAAAAAAAATTATCAATAGGTTTTAAAAAGAAGTGATTAATATAAATGATGTATATTTTGAATAATTTAATTGTTAATTGTTAAAATTATGTGTTATGTTATAAATTTAAATATTTTTTAATTTATAGATATATAGTATTTCATATATTAATTTGATGTTTAATTCCACTATAATTTTAAATATTTATTTTTTATTTTTTTTCCGTAATGGGATATTGGATTTTGTGTTAAGGGAGGGGAGCTCGCTATCTCGTCACCTCTTGTCACATTTAATAAGGGGATGGGATAGCTATCTCACACCCATGAAATTAAACATGCTAGTAGATATTCATTTTTTTCACAGTGATATGATAACTTATTCTTTGTCTATGAGCTCTTGGTTGGTTAGCATCAACTTTGTCTTTATCTATTGCACCTACAACATTCCTCCACCCTAGGTGGGACATTTCCCCTATAGTGCATGCTTTGTGGAACTCGACCCCAACTATCATGGCTTAGTGTTGTGCGGAAAGTCTTGTGGTTTGGCCCTGGTCCAGAAGACGACTCTTTACTTTTGCAATGGTTCTGTGAGAGTGGTAGTACAAGGAGGTCCTGACCCTAGGGACATTGGGCTCCAATGCATACACCTGGTGTTGAACATGTGCCAGAGGAGTGGGACAATGTTGCTTGAGGAGGTGAACTCTAGGATGATGGTGGAAACTATGACGAATGCTCGAACAGAGGGGGGTGGTGACATGCAACAACTCGTCCTAGATATGAAGCGATTTCAAGCTTGATGGGCTGGCCAATGTTGGGTAATTCATTCGATGTCTAATTTCTCTAGTCATTTCAACTCTTTTAATTGGTTAGCTTTTGTATGGTGGTTGTTGGTACATAGTCTTCAGAGTGTAGTGTTTGTGTGCACTAGTTTACATGTTCTTGGTTCTTTGTGGTTGTCAGAGCCTGCATGGAGTCTTGCTCTCTCCATCAATCTATTGGTTAATCCTACAAGTGTATGCTCCAGATTTTTGTGGACTAAAGTCTTTATTGGGCATTCTTTTTTACTTTGCATTTTGTTTTACGATATTCCCAGCTTCTTTGTTCTTTGGGGGTTATCCTCACTCTGGTCTCTAGTAATCCGACACAACATGCCCCAACAGAGGATGCATTATCGTTGAGGGTCTACGGGTAGAGTCCCTCAAGGCCAGTCGCAAACTCAATCCTAAGTACAAAATGCAACAACTATTTTTCACTACTCCGCTCCGAAAGTCTGAGAGGAAATATGCCAACCTAAAGCCTTAACCACTAATGACCACCAAGCCTGCTCATATTATGAAATCCAAGCTAAAGTAGCCAATTGGGTTGCTGACCCTAGACATACCAAGGGAAGAAAAAACCAATATCAGAAATTTGTTACCCTCCACTGTAAAATTAAGACACTCTCAGGCAAGGTCTTGGAGGAAAAGCATGAGGACTGCAACAACATCCTCTCCTTTCTAAATAAAATTCAACGAGTCCAATGCCACCAATGTTCTTGTCTCAATAGTCTGAATTCTCATTAGTTCACGTAGGTGGTCATCTCTAATGTGGCCTAAAACATCTAGCCCCAAAAAGTGCTAGTGCCCAAGATCCGGTCCCGATCACTTCATCAAATACTTGATGTCATATTCAGCCTTTTAGTTGTCTTTTACTTTTAGTAGTTCAACGTATTTCGATAGTTATGAACTTAGTAGTTATAGTTGCTTAATTTTAATAAACCTAAACTATTATCCATTATCAACAATATTGATTTCTTTTATGATGAGTTCTAACCAAACTCAACTCAAAGAATAATATCTAGTTTTGTAAGAAGACATTTTGAAAAAAAAAAAAAAAAAACTATATTATTATCATAATAATAAACCTATCAAAGAAATTCAGTATATAATTTTATAAATTAAACCAATGTTAGGCTCAATTATTAACTTTTGAAAGGAAGTAACAAGAAGAAATAATAAAAATAACAAGTTGTTTTTAGTGAGACTTTTTGGAAGCTTTTCCAGTCTAATTTCTCTAAAATCCGGTAGGAATTTATCGAAATCACAAGCTTGATGAGTAACACCTGCATAATTGAAGTGCTCTAAGGGTTTTTTAGGGTGTTGAATCTATATATACAGTCAAAAAACCAGTTTAAATAGCACAAATAAATATTTCACCTTGTTGTTCCCTACAACAACCCCCCCATTTCATATCATTATTATTCCAAAACCATAATATGAAATGGGTCCCTTTTTAATTTTTTGTTTTTTAATTGGTATCAATTTAAGTTCTATCCTAAAAGGCTCGAAGAAATAAAAGAAAACATTACCAAAAGGCCTCTTCAATAAACCAATCAAAAAACCTTAACGTAAAACGATTAATCTTTTGTCATTGCGATAAAGCGATCGCAAGATCGCATATCGCAATGACAAAGGGAACACAACTTGAGGACATTTTGATTTTCTCCGATGCGAAATCGCCATCGGGTATCAGCAATAAATAAAGTAACAAAATTAAAGCCCCCGCACCCGTCCACATATATCATCAAAAGTTGTGGAAGACCAACTACCCGAAAGGAAAAGGATTAAAAAGATCGTTGAAGGTTCTGGTAGTGAAACCTTTTCTCCATCATCTTCCATTTCATCATCACCTGTGCGAAGTCAAACACCCACTTCACCACTACATATTGTTATTCACCAAGGGACTTCATCTCAAACATCACAATCTTTTCAGTCTGTAGTTCCACCTCCCCCTCAAGTACCTGGAACACCACACGCAATCGCTGGTACTCCTAAAATGGCCCAAAGACCATGGAGAAGTCCTGGTGCAGTCACCATGCCTGCGCCTTTACATCCGTTACCCGATTACCCTGAAAAATGGCTACCCAAGTTCAATCCAGATGCTGGAACCTCGGCAGAAGAACACATAAATAATTTTATGTTGTTAGTCAATTTGAAGGGAGTGACTGAAGAAGATGTGGTAGTTAGATTGTTTCCCTATACACTACAAGGATCTGCAGGGTCTTGGTATTTTTCCTTTCCCTCTGGATCCATCACAAGTTGGAATATCTTCCAAGAACAATTCCTCACCAAATACGACGATGATAAATCCTTGGCTACACTCGTCCATGACCTTTCCAATTTAAGGATCAAGTCAAGAGAACCCATTAAGGAGTTCAACTCCCGATTCAACAAACTCTTGAACAAAATCCCCACCGATGATAAGCCAAGCGAACAAGTTAGAAGCGAGTGGTATATCACTGCCTTACCTTCGAACATAGCCATATTTGTGGATAGGGCTAAACAACCTACATTGGCCGAAAACATGAAGGAAGCACTCGCTGTGGAAAAAAATGTAATCGCCTTAGAAAAGAAAACTGCCCTGGAAGAATGAAAATCTAAAAAAGTGTCCTTTAAAGATGACTCGAAGAAAAATATCACTAAGGATCCATATGACATGGAGGGCCTTTAGAAAGTCCTTAAAACCATGTCGAATGAAATGGTTGAGATCAAGAAACAAGTATCAGAATCCTCAACGAAGAAACCATATAGGAATTTCAAGAAA
>APFE030057518.1:0-16364 GCA_000404065.3 Pinus taeda
TTTAGGAATTGTATTTCTTCCTGGATGTACTTGTGCAGGCAGCCATGGTATTTGAGTATCAAATGTTGCTCTGAATCCTTGATACCCAACTTTGTGCGAAGAGTATGGAAAAGATTGGTGAACTCCAGTACGTCTTGGTCCCTTCCTTGCCGCAACGTGGTCCACTTTATGTATTCATCCTCATAGCTCCTGACAGGGTAGTACTGCTCCTTGATGGCATCACGGAACGAATCCCAGGTGGGTGCGGCTGAAAATAGTGAGCCAGTACTTTCATCCTTCTGCTCGCAGTAGGTTTCCCACCAGTCCTTGACGTGGGGGGGCTGCTTTGAGAAGAGCAAAAACAATCTTTTCCCGACTCGAAAATTCATGAACAGAAAAATAACCCTCTAGCAGATTTAACCATTTATCTACGGCGTCTACGTCTATCTGACCCTCGAATATGGGGATTTCAAAATTAACTTGTACCTTAAAGGGTGTGGCGTTTCCAGAGTAGCTGCTGGAAGCCGATGCATTGCTTCTGGGTAGCCGCTGAAGGATCTGGGCAAAGCTGTCCATCATCGCGTTCCGCTTTCGCTCGAGGGCTTCTTCGAGCAAGATTTTGATTTGATCTCCTACCCCCTCATCTTTCTCCTCGTCCGCCATGGGAGGCCGTCGGGATTTTCGAGGCTGGTCTTGCAAAGGTTCGACCAGTTCAAGCCCTAACTCCTTATATCCTGACCTCGTCGGGGACATGCAAAGAAAAACCGAGAAAAAGCAGAAGACCGCTCTGATACCACTGATCCAGATTTAAACAGGAATGCAACAAATTACAGAGATAACCATATACACAAAGATGCAGCGGAAATAATACTTCATTTCATTAAGGGAAAATACTGAAACATGCTTACAATCAGAAATGGAAATAAACTAGCTAGGGCGATGGTAGCTTATCTCTGAGAAGAGATGTGATGGCTACATGCCTCTGAACTGTGTTACAATGAGGCTCGAAGCCTATTTATTGTTTGAGACACAATGAAAAACCCTTCACATTCCAAAACCTAACCCTAGGAGATGAAACGCCAAACTGTGGGCCCCGTTTGGGGGTAAGTTGGTAAATCAACTTCCCGGGGTCGTAACTTTAGCATATGATCTCCGTTTGACGCGTACAATAGCTCATTAGAAAGATCTATTCAAGCACTATCATTGTTGGAACAAGCAACAATGGTCCATTGCATGGACGCATGTTGCCCCCGGATTCCCCAAAAAACGTCGTTTAGGGCCTCAAAACGGCTCCGGAAGTTTAGGACCCGAAAAAAACTGCTAAAAATGGTAAGTTGTGCTACAATTAAGGAAACTGAAAATGCGGAGAAAGACAATGGTGGGGGTCCAGGTGGACTTGGCAGGTGGCCACCAATATCCACCTGGATCAGAATAACTATGATAGACTTGTGAAGGTAAAGAGTACCATCGATCCTAACAATGTTTTCAGAAATTCTCAGAGCATTCCTGTCAAAAAGTGAGAACCGAGACCACTCGGCGCGTAGCGGGTCTGAACGCTTATGGGCTTCTAATAAAATATCTATGAAAGCTAATGGATAATTATATATTAATATATATCATATTCACTACCGCTCTTTTCAAGAGAGTGTTTGGCTCTCATTTGTTGGCTTTGATTGTGTTGTGGCCATTTGTTGGGTTTGATGTTGTTGCCGGAATGGATTCCGGGGTGGTAGGTAAAACAACCTTTAGATATTTCCCAAAATGTAGTTAGATTTGGACCATGTAAATCCTATTCAAAAGAAGAAGATAGTAATTTGTTGGGTTTGATGATGTTGTGGCCGGAATGGATTCCGGTGTGGTAGGTGGAACAATTTTTAGATATTTTCCAAAATGTGATTAGATTTGGACTATCTAAATTTTATTCAAAAGAGGATGATATTAAGATTTCATTAATTAAAAGTGTAATATACAATGTGGCTGGTTAGTATAGTTAGATAGATAAAAGTAATATATGAAATGAAAGATGATTAATAATATTTAGGTAAAAGGGTTGATAATTTAAATAAGAAAAATCAAGAGACATAATTAAATATGAAAGTAATGATATAAATACATAAGAATAAGATGGAAATCAATGGAATTAGAAAATTCTAAAGACGAAATAAAAGAATATAATAAATTGATAAATTATTAATTTAACGGTGAAGACATTGAATAATATACTTATGTGATTGACTAAATTTATATATTCACAATTAAAGTTGTTAGGATGTTTTTCTATGGATAAGGTTTCTCTAAAAATATAAGTCAAATAATGAGGAGCATATGTCACGGTTTTAGTGTAATCAAGACAATATGATGTTTAGTGTTCTTAGAGTGTTTAATAATCACATAATTGTTGAGGTGATTATGATAGGTGTTCTTTAAGAAGGGTTTAGACAGAATAATTGGTTTAGACAAAGTAAAATTTACCATAAGAGCGGGGAATTTGGTGAATGCCTTGATAGTGGAATGAATTTTACTGATCTTTCAAACCTTTGAAAAGTTGCTTAATTGCCTCATAAAACTTAAAAATAATATTAATATTCTTCTTGGATATAAATCTCTGAATTATAAATTTAAATTTTTAAAAATCATTTAAAAAAAATAAAAACAAATTATATAACAATAAATAATTAAAATATACTTTCAAATAATTATTAAAAATTAAAACATAGATTTAAGTTTAAAATAAAACATTAGCTTTTGTTCTTTACTCATGTCACTTGAATCCACAATAAAAAACACATTGATTGATGCTAAACCTTTTTCCATGGATGAAAATTGCATAAATTTTATGAAAGTTACGGTTAAAAACGGTTATTTTTTTTTTAACCTATTAAATGAACTAGTCAGTGTGTTTCCTTCCTTACATTGGTCAGGGTTCTTGATTTTGGATAATTAACTTAACCTCTTCATTTTGGGAAATTAACTTACTCTAAATGAAATAAGACATTCAATGTGTTCATTGTAATATAGATATAAATAAAACATCTAAAGAAAAGTAATTGTACAATGATCCAATCCAAGAAAACAAGGTTTTCCACAAACCAATTAAGCCTTTCAACCTTTTTGGCTTATTTGCTTATATCAAACATTTGTGCAGGGTTTCAACCAATTAACATTTCATTGAGTATGTATTTACAAATCAATGATTTTGGGATCAAATCCCCCAAAGCAATTCTATACCTGCTCTTCAAATTCCTTCAAGCTTTTGAAAGTAAAACCAATCAATTATCAATATAATTTTACCATAATAAAAAACAATTAAAAAGCCTTTAGCCAACTCAAATTGCTCATCCCTTAGGCTTGAACCAACATCTCTTCTAGAAAAATTCAACAATTCCAATTTAATAATCCTATCGGCCTCTCTTTGTACCTTTTGGGACAATTGCTAGTTATGTTCCTTTCCTTTTATTTTATAATTTTAGTATTTTTAATTCTAGTATTACTTTTATTGATAGTATATTGGTTATATTAATCATCTTTCCCTTCCTTTTCATTTTTTATAATTTTGTAAGATTATAATGTATTAAATTGGATTCATGCGGATTTGTTTCTGGTTATGGTTTTATTTTTTCTATTTTAAAAAATGTAATAAATAGGAAATTGTTTTGCATGGGAGCTTTTATGATGTGTAATTTAATATCTTTATATAGTACTATAAAAACAAGTTTATTACCAATTTTGATTTTTAGAATTTTGGTGTTTGGAATCCATTTACAAAAAAAATCACGTGTGTATAACATCTCATTCGAGTTGCAAAATTATTATTATTATTTGTCCAGTTTATTTGCTTTTTTCCCTCAAAATGCAGTGATATAATTTTTACAAAATTATAATGCATTAAATTGGATTCCTATATTTGTTTCAAATCCCGAAGTTCCTTTGGTTTCGATTTTCCCTGTTTCTAAGTACCTTTTTGTCTAGTTGATTTTTCCCCCTTTTAATAATAAAAAAATGTTAATATTTTCTTTTAATTAATTATATGTTCTTTTTCTTTTCTTATTGATTTGACATTTATATAGTATTACCTTATTAATAGTATCTTTGTTATATTTAATTCACTTTTTCTCATTTCTTTTTCATTTTTTTATTACCAATTAATATTTTAATATTATTTTATGATATTGATAATTATCTTAAGATTGAAACAATAAATATGTACAAAACTTTTATTAAAAAAAATAATAATATATAAATAGGAGGCAAGAGCATCTCTCCACTTTTCTAAAGTTGAACCTATAAAGTTTTGTAGGAAAATTCTTGTTCATAAAACGACAAAAAATAATTCGAGTGATTCCCTTGACACCATGGACACCATCTCAAAGACTCCTATAGAGAAGGATATATTTTTTGTGGATGACATGGAGTTTGACATTAAGAAACAAACTGATGGGAAAGTTAGGGATATTGAAGGCTACAATTTTTGAAAAGGGAAAGTTTGTCCTCACTCCTTATCCCTATTAATTCCTTCTTTTAATTATGTTACTTTCCTTTCCTTTTACTATTTTTAATTCTAGTATTATTTTTATTAATAGTATCCTTGTTATATTAATCATCTTTTTGTTCCTTTTCATTTTTTGACTAGTTATTACTTATTATTAATATAACTCTATGATATCATTAATATATTTATCTTAAGATTGAAAAAATAAATATGTACAAAGCTCTTAACAAAAGGAAGAAAAGATCATATATAAGTAGGAAGCAAGAGCATCTTCTCCACCTTTCTAAAGTTGAACCTAGAAAGTTTTCGAGGAAAGTTCTTGTTCATAAAACGACAAAAAATAATTCAATCCCCTCAAAGAACTAAGATATCAATCTTTAGAATCTTTATATTCCCTTGATACCATGGACACCATATCAAACACTCCCATAGAGAAGGATATATTTTTTTTGTGGAAGACGTAGAGTTCGACATTAAGAAACTCACTAATGGGAAACCTAAGGACATTGAAGGCTAGCAAGCTGAAATTTTCAAAATGGGAAAGTTTGTCCTCATCCCTCACATACACAAACTCCTGAATTTGGCAATGAAACAAGGCTTCCATAAGTTTTGGTTGCAAAGCCTTGTTGTACATATATTTAAAATTGGGGATAAAAATATTCCCAACTTAAGGAACATTATGATTAGCCACATTTTAGCCAAATTGTATAGGGTCATTTTGGAAAAGAAGATTAGCCTTTGACTTGAAAGCTAGGGTAAAAGAGATAAAGGGCAAGTTGGAATTAAGAGACATCACTCAACTATAAACCATCTTGTTACGCTTAGGATCATTTTAGAGAAATGCCACAATAATAAAATTGATCTCTTCTATTCTTTTGTTGACTTTAGAAATTATTTGAACACAGTTCCTAGGGATAAGCTATGAAAGAGTCTAGAAGAGATAATTGTTCCTCTCGAGTTGAGGGTTGTGATGACTAGGCTATATGAGAATGTTATTGTCAAGCTTAGGACCACCAAGGGTTGGTCAAAAGAAATTAAATACAATATTGGAGTTAAGCAAGGGTGTCCCCTATCCCCTACCCTCCTTTGGCAGGTAGGATGTGATGGTCCCGGGCTCACTAGTATGGTTATTACTCTTCTCCTTTATGTTGACAATATCGTTATTCTAGCTAGGAGCCATGACGATCTCGACAAGCAACTTAGAATCCTCCAAGATTAATGCTCTAAGATGGGTATGACTATTAATACATACAAGACTAAAGTCACGATATTTAAATCCAAAAAAATCGATTATGAAAATTTCATATATGATAGTAACTACTTGTAGAAATTTTCCTCATAAAAATATCTCAGAATTGACATTCATCATCACCTCAACTGGAATAATAGCAATGAGAAAGGGAAAATTGGAGGTTGGAAATCTTATTATGGGCTTCAGAACAATTGTAAGTCGATAGATCTTTGGGTACAGAGTAAAAAAAGTTCCTTTTTGAGACTCTTGTCACCCTTTTTATTCTATATGGATGTGAGTTTTGGGGATGCAGTACATCTAGAGAATCAAGGAGGAAGATTGAGCTGATACAAAAACAATTTATAACCTACAACCTTAAGATTGAAGGAAATACTCCCTACCATATCATCTTGATTGAAGCTAGCCTTTCCCCCATTTAAAGCATGACTATGATTAGGTATCTCATGTATGAGAATAAGCTAGACAACATGGAAGCCAAGAGGTTCCCCAAAATTGCTTCTGAATCTAGTCAAAATCCCCACCTCCGACTGAAGTCAGTTTGACATAAGGATGCTCAGTCTTGGCTAAACCACTTTGGGGTAAACGAGGAGATCGTCTTGGAGAATAAGGATAATATTAAAAATATCATTACTTCCAATTTTAAGGGGGGTGATAAGGAGTTAGAAGGAAAAAGGAAGCTAAGGTATTATAAGGAGGTGATCAATCCCAACCTTGATAACTAGAATTATATTTCTGTCTGGGTCAGTGTTAAGAAGAAAATGAACATTCCCAAGATAAGAATTAATTCTCATGAGCTTGAAAGTGAAACTAGGCATTGGTCAATTCCCAAAATACCTTGGGACAAAAGATTCTATCACCTTTGTGATATTAAGAGGGTTGAAGATGAAAAAAACTTTCTTTTGGATTGCCCTGCTCTTATTCGCATGTGGTCTATTTTTCAAGTTTTTTGCCACACTACCAACCTTCTTGACTTGTTAAGTCAACAAAACTATGGTGATCTAGGAACAATTCTCTCTCTTCTTTTCAATCATAGAAATAAAACATTATAGAATCTCAAGTAATCTCTTATTTTCTTAAGGTCCAATAGACCATATTGGTCTTAATGCACATCATCATCACCATCATGAAATTAATATCCAAACTCCCTCCCTTATTATTATTATTAATATATGATCAATTTTAATCCTCCTTTATTTTTAATAATAATATGATTATATCAATAAATTATTACTATTAGTATTATGAAATGCCCCCTTAATATTAATATGTACCACCTATCACCCCTCCACTTTACCATTAATTATTAATAATTATTATCCCTTTCTCCACTTTACCATTGATTATTATTATTTATTATCCATTTCTTTATATTTTAATGACCATTTCATATTACTATTATTTATAATTAATTTTCTATTTTTGATGCTAGTTGTAGGTTTTCTTTTTATTAATTATTTGTCCAACAATTGTATTTTTACTTTTAATTGATTTTTTGTCAAACAATTATTTTCCTTCTTTGAATTTACCTTGTAGCTCTCTTTGTCCTTTTTTTGTTTAATCTTTTATCCCGATCATATTTTCTTCATCAAAATGTCCTAATGATGAACCACATTAGTTGGTTCAAAATGTTCATAAGAATAAATACTAATGTGATGGTTTTAGAACAAGACTGTCTAAACAACTTTCCTCACAAAATCCTCAATTCACAAATTACAATGCATTTTTAAATACATAAATGGATTGAGTTCTTTAAAAATCTTTCAAAATATTTGGATTGCACAAACTATACAATTCAAGCCTAAAATTTCAACAAATCTCTATTCGATTACCTGCAAAATTGATCGAAAAATATTCTTAGAAAAAAACTAAAACATAGAATAGTTAGATTACACTTTAATTCTGAAGCAAATTTCTCATATTATAAAAATCCATCCAAAATTCTTATCACATTTTTAATGATATAAGACCATTCAAAATATGAACAAAACCTTTAAAATAAGAACATTGATTTATTGTGCATAAGAATTAGATCACAGTGGAACTTTGATGATGTCAAAATTTTTTGTATCAATGTCTTTTCAAATTTGCAACTAAAATGATGGTCATTTTGCAGCAATATTAGCTTTACTCCGATATTGTTGCAAGATTAATTCGAGCATAGGCACATGTTAAATTATCACATAAAACGAAAAGTCTTTTAGGGTTAAAAGTGGATGAATAATAAATCATCTTGGTAGAAGGAATGGGCAACATTTCATCTCTAACATTTATGCAAGCTTGAATGAAGAACTTTAGAATAGAATATGTTGACAGGTGCGATAATTAAAGTTGGAAAAAAAATTTGGACTATGAGAATACAATGTTCTAGTAAAGATTACTTGAGCACAACCAAATGGAAAATTCTGGCCCAAAGTAAGGGTCATTTTCATTAAGGAATAATAAATACGCCAAGTAAGGAATGGACAATGACTTTCCACTAACTAAATCCAAGTGCATATTTAAGGGAAATCATCCCTAAAGCTTCAATGTTTTATTGTAAGGTTTACTTTGAACATCACCAAATGACAAATTCTTGCCAAAAGGCAAGGGTCATTTTCATTAAAAAGTTGTCAAATAATAAACTCATCTATCCTCGGGGCTTTAATGAAATAAGTTATTAGAGTCATATAAACAATTCCAAGACACACAAATATTACATGTATCATAATTATTTTAATGATTTTTTATGAAAGCATGTGAAATAAATTTATGGAGCATTGTTGGTCAATAATTTGTGTTTATGTGTGTGTGTCAGAGAGGATAAAAATGTAATGTCAAGTAAGCATGTATACTCATCTCACAATAAATCAACTATTATGTTAGTACGAAACACCACCCCTTTATCGTTGTCACCATTAGCATACAGTTCATGGTATATAGGGGCTTATATGTTACTACAAACCAAATCTCTTAATTATTCTAGGATAACAAGTTTGTAGATACATATTATTTACATTGTAAAAACAATTCAAAGTCACATGAATGTTAGGTGCATCCAACTTATGTTAATGGACATTCAATGAAAACATGTGAAAAGAGTAATATACAATGTTTTGAATCAAGGATTACTTTTTTTTTGAATATTTTTTGTCATGGAAGTGAGCATAAAGAACCATTGAGAAAGCAACTAAACCATATGAACCTGCTTGCTATATGGGAGTTGCAAATATTGATATTTAGATGACCATTGAGTTGCAGCCACCACCATAAGGGTTCCTACTCAACATATTAAATGTAAGGGTGAAGTGGAGGCATGAGTCAGACAATTCAAACCAAAAAATGGGACTCGTCCCTTTAATTGAGTAAAAAAATGCATGGGAGATAGAATTAACGAAAAATCTAACCATCTTTGATCATTCATTTGATTCGATTGAAATTTGAAACCAAAAAGGCATCACATAAGCATGCATGATTCTCATTCAAAGGAGAATGATTATTAATTGTGACTTTAAAATAAGAACCCCAAAATAAAATCCCATATTTTTAGGTCAAAAATATCCAAATCCATCTTGAATCAAAAGTGGTGTTCACATAAACACCCTATTTTACGAGGTTAAATTTACAACCTTTGCAACCGTGGCCCTAAAAACTCATAATGTCACTAAGGAAAAATTTAAAATCAATGTTGAAATTGAAGAGTGGTGTACCATTAATAACTTCATTTTTTGTAGGGTTTGGGGCAAGGGAAGGTTATTAAAACCATGTCCTTAACAAGAATCATTATTATTACCAAAAGCTTAGAATCAACCCCTAAATTGGAAAGTGGTACTACCAATATTACCCCTTTTTTTTTTTTTTGGGGGGGGGGGGGGGCGGGGGGGTGTGTGTGTTAAAGTTACTACTTGTTTGAAAACATGATCTTAGCAACCAAGATTGTTGCAACATCTAAAATCTTAAAATCAACTCCCAAATTGATAAGTGATGCTATCACTGACAACCCTTTTGTTTCCCATGGGGTGATGTTGGGGGTGGGTTGTGTAAAGCTACAACTTGTATAAAACCTGGCCGCAACAATTGATATCTTTGTAACAAAAATTCTCCGAATTGAAAAGAGGTACCACTACGAACATCTTTTTTTTTTTTTTTTTAAACTTAAACTTGCAACTATTTATAATCAAGTTGGATCAAATTGAAACCAATTTTCAAGGCATGGTTTGGATCAAGTTGTATTTTTAACCCCAAAGAAAAATGTTGTTATTGATAGTACCTCTTTTCAATTTGGGGGTTGATTTTAAGGTTATTTAAACCATCATTACAAGTTTTTAAGGTCATGGTTGTAATTTTAAGTCCAAATAAAAATGGGTGAATCTATGAGCACCACTTTCCAATTTGAAGTAAAAATAGCCACTAAATGCAACATCTAAAAATATGAGAACTATGAAAGGTTCTCATCAAATAGTTAACTACTAAACCTACCACTGCAATGGTTCTTGCTTGAATCTTTTAATACAAGGGTGAAGTTCCCCTCAAGGGGTGTCAATTTGGGGATCCAAGCCCCCATCTTTGGATGTGGATGAATGAATTTGTGAGGGAGCTTGGCCCTCCCCATGAGTGGCCAAACACATGCTATTATGGTGTGATGTATCTGATCTTTGAATTTATACGACTTGGGAAGTGGGTTGTCCTTGTAGGATAGTCGACGCTATGGTTCAGTCCTTTAGTTAATTCAACAGACAAAATTGCAGATGACAAGAAGATTATATGTGGAATTTGCTTCAATTTCCATCTCTCGTTTTTTTAAACCATGCCAATTTTTTTTGGAGAATGGAGAACTTTGAAAGACCAATCGCACTATTACACCAGTCACAATTATTTCATAAATGCCACAAGTAGACCAATGACAACATGTCTTCGAAGCCTTGAACCCATGCAGTTGAAACCAATTGTTTACCAATCCACTCAAGCTAAGGTCCTTTAACATTTGCTTTAATTTTTCCTCATGGTATACCTTCACTTACGTTCTTTGAGAGCTTAACGACAAAGCAAATGAGTTCTCCAAAGACGCTCTCAAATTTCATGTAGTTAATGAATTTCTGGAAGGCCATGAGATCAAATTCTTTGAGACTCATCTATATTATTATGTGCAGATAACTACTGATGGCTTTAAGAGTTATGGTAACTATGTTTCTAATGTTTTCTATTGAATTCAATTTATCTGATTTTGTTTTGTCTATGAGATTCTTAAAAAATACAACTTTGATTGGACCTCCAAATATTATAGGTGTTTTCTTCATATGATCAAGAGAACAACTATGGTTCATTATCCTTAAAGGACAACATTATGTATATTCAATTTGATAAATATAAGGTGTTTTTTTTTTAAAGAATAGAAATATTGTAATTTAAAGTTATATTGGTTCCCCATATTATTGGACGATTTAATGCTTTTTTGTTTTAATTATTATTATTTTTGGCTGTCAAGCGGCATCTTCTTTTTAAGATGCGACACACATATTTGGATTTGATATGCAATAAGATTACCAGAATCATGTAATTTGGATATTTTCAATATAGGAGTTACAAGTTTAGGTAAATATTTCACCAAAATTTTTCATTGTGTGTACTAATTTCGATCCTCAAGCACAAGCGTAGGCATTAACATATGATGTGGTAAATTTGAACAATTGTTGGAATATATTAATTATCGACTTTCACATATCTAATAAGGCAATATTTTCGTTAATTTGTCTACAAATTGGTAGGACTAATCTATGGCTTGAGAATCCAATCCAGGAGCATCTAAGCTGTGAAAATCATATAGAGATTCACTTGGCTAGTGTCACACTAACACATACTCATAATTAAATTTGTATCCATGGGATTTCAAACTGATAATCTTTTCACCATAAAGTACTTTAAAAAAACATCATATCATTAACTACTTTGTACCTAATAAACAACTTGATAAACCACTATTAATTATTTATAATGTTTTGAATTTAATTTACATAAACAAAATTATATTATAAAATATATTTTTCTCAAGACTATCCACATAGAATTGTTAGTTCTTGAATTACTCACCATAACCTTTATTTTATAAACATCACTCACCCATCACTAAATTTTTATAAATTTAAATAATCCAAATATATTTAATTAATATTCATTTTATAAAAGAATATTAAATTAAATTAATCAACTAAATCGAACAACATTAGTTATCTAATTTCATATTATAGTCTAGTACTAATAGAAGGATTTATCCAAAGAAATATTTATCCTAAATCGTAAATCAAATGAATAATTATATAAAAATATATATAATAACATGCTCTAATAAATAATAGAGATGCCAATAGCGAAAGTCTATAAAGGAAACCTTCCTTTAAGTGGGTAACAACCTAAACCAAATCAAGTATAGATGTTAGTAGTTCTATAAAGGAAACTTCTCATTAAAAGAAATATGTGGGCAACAACCCAAACCTAATAAAGTAGAAAGTTTTTGTGATAAAGTGTTCACATTGTATTTCAAAGATCTCTCATTAATATGCAATAATATGCCGTGATTTATATGTCAATTTATAAATTCCTATTTATTATTCCACTAAAAAGAGTATATCAATATGAAGGATTAGTGGAGCTTGAAGGATTACTGGAGTTTGAGCTTTCCAAGCAAGTAGAGCAAAACTTAGAAAAAGATCTTTGACTCAACTAATAATGATTCTTATAATGATGTAGATGGCTTGGTTAGAATATTACTACAAACTTGCTACGAAAAACTTGTTCTCTGCAAACTCTAATGAAGCACCGTGAAATTTTTGAGTGAAATCTCTTCAAGAGAATTGGGTTTTCATCCAACACTCATTAGCAAACTCGAGGGTTTCCGTCCTAGGGTTACTACTGACGTAGAGAGTCAGTTCTCAACCTCTCATACAAGAAGAAATATCAAATCCAAGATGTCCCTTAATGGCCTCCTCCTTCTCTTTTCATAAATTTGATGGACTCCTCTAGAACCTCCTATTTTATTTTTATTTTAATTATGGAGTACTTTTCCCTCTTTTTATTTCAATTAAAATATTCATTTTTAACGTGGGGAAATGGTAAATTACCCACCATACTCTCTCCGACCACTGAAAACCACTTCTCAACATCTCATCTTATAGATATTCCCATTCAGGTTAAAACGATCTATTATACTGAGGTGTTCCATGAATTAATCCTCCTGGAATGCCACCTCGAACATAATTAATTAAGTTATGTTCCATAATAATGCAATTTTTCGAAAGTTGTCGGAATGCAACGGAATGAACTTCTCAACATCTGATCTTATAGATATTCCTGTTCCGGTTCCAACGAGCTATTATACTGAGGTGTTCCATGAATTAATCCTCTTGGAATGCCACCTCGAACATAATTAATTAAGTTATGCTCCATAATAATGCAATTTTTTGAAAGTAGTCGGAATGCAACGGAACGGGCAAACTCTACGGGTGATGGAATATGCTATGTGAATGTCATTGGATCCCATAAAATCTCTTCAAAACTCCCTCAGAACCCCTAATGACATAAACTTTCTCCCATGATTTGACCATCTCGTGCCATGGAAATCCACCCTGGCTGTATTATGGAGGAAAATAAAAATGGGGATATGACAAAAATATTTCAAATTTATCTTAGTTTTGCATTAATTTTATATAATGAAAATATAAAGTAATTAATGTAATCTCCTGTTTAATATTTTGACTCTTTCTAATTACATAAAAATAAAGATAAAATAAACACAAAATAAAAAATTATATTTATCATTATAATTATAATTAATAATTAGACCAACCTAGATCCATCTTAATTTAGGATCTACCAAGCTTAGAGAGGGATTAAATTTCTATGCAAACCCCTTTTAGAGCGAAAAGAGATTTGATCTCTCTCGGCTCTTGGTAGATAATGTAAAATTGATGTTCTTTTTGCATGTAGGTTTTAGGAATCATAAATATGTTGACACCGAGGTGACTAATATAACACTATGTAATATTGCTAAGGTATTCAGAGTTTACGCACCTCAACAATACTAGACATTATTCCCAAAGAAAGACAAAATTAATATTAGTGATATTATATGATGTGTAATTCATTATATGTTTATTTGATATGTAATATTTAAAACAAAAAATTAGTGTGAATCATAAATAAAATATTCCAATGTCTACATTAAATAACATAATTTTATAAAATAAAATGAAATTGTCTTTCAATGCGACTTTTTGGGTTTTTGGTGGATTTCTACTTGGCTGATAAATTTGTGGTGAAATCTTGATTTGTGTTGTTTAAACTGATTTTTTGACTACATAATTAGATAAGAAAATAAGCCGGCAAAATTTTCAAAAAATCGTAGTTAAATACAACTCGAAATAAAATAATATGGAGTTGATGTATAACATTAAAAAATATCAATAAATAAAAAAAGTTTAATGTGAGTCATAAATCAAATACTCAATATAGGCTTTTAGTCTAACTTATAACTAAAATGGCCATTTTCACTATATTTTTTCCCGTTAATTTTAACCAAAATCTTGCAAAGATTTTTAAAAAATTGAGTTTAGGTTGTTTAATTTGTAGAATTAGAGTGCCTTAGGGGGGTTTTAGGGTGTTGAATCCATTTATGCATTCAGAAATACATTTTAAATAGCAAAAAATCACATTATTTCTTGAAGTTGTTTTGTTGGATTTTGGTGAAAATATATATTTTGTCTACATTGTCTTTCAATATACATGTTGAGTAAAAGAGATAAGAGCAATAAAGTTCTTATTCCATTGGTAAGTTCTTTTTAATTCAAGGTATGAAGAATTCTTTTAATTTATTGAATGTTTGATATGGAATTCACATGTAATATTTTGAAAAATAGTAATCACAAAAATAATTGGATGTATATATAAAAGAGACAAGTAGATAAATAGATATATAACATTTAAAAAAATAGTAATAACAAAAATAATTGAGTTTGTGTGTGCGTGCACGCGCACACACACATATATATGAAAATGTGAATCACAAATAAAATATTTCAATATCAACTATGTGTGTACTATATAAAATGAATGAAAATAAAAAATAAATCTTATAGTTAAAACATTTTATTAACTTATAGATGAAATAGTCATTTTCACTAGGGATACAATTTCAAGTAAGAATGTGATTTTTTGTTGTTGTTTAAAATCCATTTCTGAATGCATAAATAGATTCAGTGCCTTGAAAAACTCATCGGGCACTCTAATTCTACAAATTAAATAATTTAAACTCAAGTTGATAAAAAAAAACTTAAACTCAAGTATTTTAAAAAAATTGCCAAATTTTAATTAAAATTAACCAAAAAAATATAGTAAATATAATCCTTTCTTATATAAATTAAACTATGTTATTTCATATATATTTTTTCAAATATTAATTTTCAATTTTTATTTTATCATTAATTTATTAATGTTTTTGAAGGATTTCCATATTAGTTTTGGACAGTTTAATTTCAGTTGAATAATTTTTTGTGCCAGCAATTGAATTTCTAAAACGATAGAGATACTTATAAATCTAAATTAACCAAAATGTCTAAATAGCCATTCCTACGTAATTCTAACAGAAACATTAAATCGTACTTGCATTGAATGATCATCATCATTATCCGATGTAAAACATTTAAATTTTAAAAATGTTTCCACTCTTAACTGTACTTTTAGATATGTTCAGGAGTGCTTTCACATTTAGTGAATCCAGTCAATAAAACCAACTTTACCGGTGCACCATGTGACTCTAGAAAAAGAAATGATTTTTAAATGTAAAATTTTGAAAAATAAATACATAAAATATAATAAGTTATGGTTTTAAAATAATATTTAAAATAATTTTATTATTTATTTATCTCTAATCAAGGTGTTATTTGAGTTAAATGTATTAAGGATAAGGGTATTGATGGCAGGGCACTCCATCGTCAACTAACGACATTAGGGAGAGAGGCGGAGGCTCCAAGCCCATCCAAGCCCATCAATTCACAATCACAATTATTGTCCTTAATGGACATGCACTCACACAAGTGATCTACCAAACACTACCATATGACATTTAATTAGGAAATCTCTCAATGCAAGATGGTTGAGGTCTTGTGCATTTTAGCAAATTGCTTTGCTGCTATTGAGTGACCTTCTGCCTTTGTTGGTTTTTTCTTATCAAAGGAGGAGGGAGTGTCGAAACAGTTGGCACTATGGACACTTCAAAATTTGCAGAAGACCCTAGCCTCGTGCTTATGCTTTCAGCCAAAGCTTGTGGCCTATGTCGTGTAAGGTAACAACAAGATACAAACTATTGTGAAAATAGAGGAATTGGACTCTGGTGTTCTATGTGGCCTACTTGACAAGAAGGCACCATCGTGTTTTCAAGTTTCCCTTACTCATTACTCTCTAGTTCAGACTAGGCTTTTATTGTTTAAATTCATGTAGATTGTACTTTTGTATATTTTGGTACATTTTGTTAAATTGAACACTAGGTTCTATTTAGACTCTAGTTTATATAGCGAGTATAAAACTAGGACTAAAGTTTATAGTATTGTTTTTGGAGCAAAAATATTTTTATTCTATCATTGGTCTGGGTTCCCTAGTAGCAAACCAGGTAAGAATTGT
>APFE030057529.1:0-29133 GCA_000404065.3 Pinus taeda
ACATTCCAGAGTTACAGGATAAGGGTTGCAGATAATCCATATCTTGTTGAGAGGGAGTGTTGAAAATGCAACAAGATGATGGAGCTTAGTAAAAAGAAGTCGCCTTCACTAAGTGGTCCCGCAGGCTATTTTTGGCGCAAAGTCTATTTTTAGACATATGGATCATGTCTATGGATTGCAGGTTGCTATTTATGGATGATTGATCAAGTTGGTAAAATAGATGGACTTCTATTTTTGATGAAAGTGTGAGTGATCACAGTGTGAGTGATCAAGTCTATTTTTAGACTGGCTGTCAAAAATAGAAAAGTCAAATATTATTATCTCACAATAATATTTGGACTATAAACTTAATCTTATTCTCTTGGAGCACTTCAGTTTGAGCTACAGAAGTGGCACATGCAATTGCATGAAGGAAATACGTGGTTCTTATGGGTTAGTTGAATATTTGCATGCATGACTTCAGTTAGAACTCAAGTGAGTTGAGTTTAGTGGACTGGAGGTGCAGTTGATGGAGTTGTGTTCAGTTTAGCTTTGTTAAACTGGTTGTATTTAGTATAACTGGCAAATAGACTAGAGATGAGTTGGGTGAATTAGTTATTAATTAATTCACAAGTTATTAACTCATAAATCAACTAAAGAATACATCAGTTAACTCAATGCATGGACAATTCAGTGGAGACAAGTGTTATAGGTGAGTGAAAGGGAAAGACAACTGTTAGTTGTGACTAGAGTTGTGCATGTGATTTGCACAATCAGTGGATTGAGAAATCCAATGAGGATTGCATAGTGTTACACAAGGGAAATACGAGTTTGGATCAGCCATTCTCATCTATTCTCATGCAGGATTGCATAGTGGAGGCAGGCAAGCAGCGGAGGAGATTTGAGCCAGTGAATGATTCAGATCTGAGCTAGTTTGTGTGTAACAGGTGGAGATAGTACAGAGTACTTGTGAGGAGTATTGTACTATGTATTGTTACATGTTCTCAATCAATATAATATACAGATAGTTGGGGGTTTTTAGCTGCATGCTTTCCCCGTGATATACTGTGTTGATATGTGCGATTGATGCTTCAATGTGCGCATGCGATTGTTTCTTTAATACTACAAATTGATGATCAAAGTAGAGGAGGTTATGTATTATGCATGATTCCGCAAATAGTGTATAATCAGGATAATCTCTGTGAATAAGTGTCATATTATTCAAAATTTCTACACAATGATGTCCAATGAATTATTGACCATAAGTTTCCTTCTAGTTGATGTTTCTGAAACTATATATTAATAAACTTGTCTGTTTGATAAAACATGAACAAGTATACTAATATTGATTGATATTTAAATGACCTCATGGTACTAAAATTCATGAACAACTACTAAAGGATAATATATTCTAGATATTGACTGAAATTAAAATAAACAGAAGGTTTTTTTCCTAGAGAAAGGGTAGATAAGCACCATAATATTAATCCATCAATAGTTTCATTGTTATCATATCCCTACAAACAAAAAAGCATAGATATAATCTATTTGGAGATCTAAGGAAATATGCTTGAGGAATAAAGAAGATTACTCTGTAGAATTTTGGCATTCTTTGGGCAAAAATGACTCAAGAATATTGCTCCTTTCTTGGGGGTTAATTTATGAAATATCTCTTGCAAGAGTTTACCAGAAAGCGGTTGAAATTGATCAGGCATAGAAATCTACAATATTTCTAGAATCAACTCTGGTGTGATATAAAATAGCAAAGTTTCCCCCTTTGAAATGATGGCTCTCTTACTTGGAAAATATTGTTCTAAACACCAAACCACAAATTCAGAGAAATGGAAGGTCAGTGGGAAAATAAACTAAGGAAAGAGAAGGTCCCAAAAGGAAAACTCATCACTTTGGTCTTGAAATCTCTAAAAATCCCAACTCTTGATTTCATACAAATAAAATTCAAATTGGATTTCAATAATTCCAACATCTTTGCCTAGAAATGGCATTTCATCTATTTTCACAGAGATGGTAGATTGAGGGGTTTTAGAATGAGTTCTAATCGTCTTTCTCTTTCGCTTACTCATATTTAAAGAAGGGAAATAGATGAAAAGGATGGTAAAAATTACCTGGAAATACTATGCTACTTTATTGGATCACTTCTATCATTGTATATTCTATCTTCGTTGCTTCTTGAACATCATGAGAAATAATCCTTAAAAACCTAGGTTTAAACTTTGAATTCAAACTTTTAAATTGGCGACAAATAGACACCTGACATGAAAAATGAACACATGACATTAAATTTCATATGATGAAACAAAACCAAATTAGAATAACCAGGGGGGGTGGCTCTATCTGGTTTAACGCAAGGTGGGTCCGCTTTTCACTAGGCATTTCCATGTACCCTTTGGTGGTTTATTCAAAACAACAAATTACAAATACCCTCCCCGAAGCGAAATTTCGAATAAGCGAGGGGGGGTGTCTGCTTTTGATTAATAATCATTGATCCTCGAACATGTATCAAGGCCGTGAAAAGGAGAATATTCCTTAAACATAAGTGCTTTATCATATATACATATATTTATTTTATATATATCGCTTTATTTATAGCTAAACTATATATAGAAACTTTACTAAGTGCATATTTTTCAGACAGTCACAAGACTGTTGTGCAACGGGATATAAAATTTTAGGAGGAGAAAGCCATGAAGTGTTCACTTGAGAGGGAGCCAAACTTGCATACAGATGAGGAGCTATTAGTTCCTAAGGATGAGCTTCAGTATGTGGATCAGCCACAAGATGAAGTTCATGGAGGGGAAGAGACCTCTCATGCAGCGCCAACCATCAGAGGGCGAAAGCGCACTACAGAAGCTGAGCGACTGGCTCAAGATGCAGAGAAGGTTGTAGGGCCACCTACAACACAGTATAGACAGAGACAGTCACTTGATCGGTACACTGGATACATGGCACTTGTGAGAAAATGTGTCGTGACTGAGCCATCCTCTTTCGAGGAAGTTGTGGACGATCACGCATGGGTAGATGCCATGGTGGAAGAGTATGATTCGATTGTTAGAAACAGTGCATGGGAGATTGTCCCAAGATCGGAGGGGAAGTCAGTGGTGGGTTCGAGATGGATCTACAAAGTGATGCATATGGGGTGGCACATCCATCAGATGGATGTGAAGACTGCGTTACTTCCTGGAGGCTGGAGGAAGGAGGATGCTACTTCAGCGGAGGTAGTGGATGCCACTGTTTATCGACAGTTGGTGGGGTCGCTTATGTATCTGGTCAATACATGACCCGATGTACCACAATCCAGAGATTGGTACAGACAGGAGGATGAGGTGAAGCTATGTGGCTTCACGGATGCAGATTGGGTAGGGAGCCCAATGGAAAGAAAGAGCACATCTGGAGGGATCTTTAGTATCAGGTCGACAACAGTTTCTTGGTACAACAGGAAGCAAAGATCCGTGGCACTCAATTCAACAGAGGCCGAGTATATGGCAGCAAGTTTGGCTACATGCGAGGCTATATGGATGAGGAAGATCCTGGTCGGGTTGTTTGGGTCCAAGAACATCCACATCAGGTACCATCATATCAGAGATTGTGTGCACCGGAGAATCATGTTACTTTCATATATTCCCACAGAGGATTAGGATGCTGATATCTTGACGAAGGTGCTCACCAGTAGAAAATTCGAATACCATAGAGACAGGATAAGGGTTGTAGATAATCCATATCTTGTTGAGAGGGAGTGTTGAAAATGCAACAAGATGATGGAGCTTAGTGAAAAGAAGTCGCCTTCACTAAGTGGGCCCGCAGGCTATTGTTGGCGCAAAGTCTATTTTTAGACATATGGATCATTGTCTATGAGTTGCAGGATGCTATTTGTGGATGATTGGTCATGTTCGTAAAAATAGATGGACCTCTATTTTTAGACATATGGGCGGAGTCTATTTTTAGACTTCCAGGCTAAAAATAGAACAGTCAAATATTATTAGCTCTTAATAATATTTGGACTATAAACATTATCTTTTACTCTTGCAGCACTTCAGTTTGAGCTACGGATGTGGCACATGCAACTGCCAGAAGGAAATACGCTTTTCTTATGGGTTAGTTGAGCTATTGCATGAAGCACTTCAGTTATAACTCAAGTGATTGAGTTTGGTGGAGTTGAATGAGGAGTTGATGGAGTTGTGTTCAGTTTGACTTAGTTGAACTAGTTGTATTTAGTCTAACTGATCAATAGACTAAGTGATGAGTGATGTGAATTAGTTATTAATTCACTAATTATTAACTCATAAAGCAACTGAAGAATACATCAGTTAACTCAGTGCATGGACAGTTCAGTGGAGACAAGTGTTATAGGTGAGTGAAAGGGTAAGACAACTGTCAGTTGTGACTATAATTGTGCATGAGATTTGCACAATCAGTGGATTGAGATTTCCAATGAGGATTGCATAGTGCTTACACAAGGGAAATATGATTTTGGATCAGCCATTCTCAATCTATTCTCATGCAGGATTGCGCAGTGGAGGCAGGCAAGCAACAAAGGAAATCTGAGCCAGTGATTGATTCAGATCTGAGCTAGTTTGTGTGTAACAGGTGGAGATAGTACTGAGTACTTGTGAGGAGTATTGTACTATGTATTGTTACATGTTCTCAATCAATATAATATACAGATAGTTGGGGGTTTTTAGCTGCATGCTTTCCCCGTGATATACTGTGTTGATATGTGCGATTGATGCTTCAATGTGCGCATGCGATTGTTTCTTTAATACTACAAATTGATGATCAAAGTAGAGGAGGTTATGTATTATGCATGATTCCGCAAATAGTGTATAATCAGGATAATCTCTGTGAATAAGTGTCATATTATTCAAAATTTCTACACAATGATGTCCAATGAATTATTGACCATAAGTTTCCTTCTAGTTGATGTTTCTGAAACTATATATTAATAAACTTGTCTGTTTGATAAAACATGAACAAGTATACTAATATTGATTGATATTTAAATGACCTCATGGTACTAAAATTCATGAACAACTACTAAAGGATAATATATTCTAGATATTGACTGAAATTAAAATAAACAGAAGGTTTTTTTCCTAGAGAAAGGGTAGATAAGCACCATAATATTAATCCATCAATAGTTTCATTGTTATCATATCCCTACAAACAAAAAAGCATAGATATAATCTATTTGGAGATCTAAGGAAATATGCTTGAGGAATAAAGAAGATTACTCTGTAGAATTTTGGCATTCTTTGGGCAAAAATGACTCAAGAATATTGCTCCTTTCTTGGGGGTTAATTTATGAAATATCTCTTGCAAGAGTTTACCAGAAAGCGGTTGAAATTGATCAGGCATAGAAATCTACAATATTTCTAGAATCAACTCTGGTGTGATATAAAATAGCAAAGTTTCCCCCTTTGAAATGATGGCTCTCTTACTTGGAAAATATTGTTCTAAACACCAAACCACAAATTCAGAGAAATGGAAGGTCAGTGGGAAAATAAACTAAGGAAAGAGAAGGTCCCAAAAGGAAAACTCATCACTTTGGTCTTGAAATCTCTAAAAATCCCAACTCTTGATTTCATACAAATAAAATTCAAATTGGATTTCAATAATTCCAACATCTTTGCCTAGAAATGGCATTTCATCTATTTTCACAGAGATGGTAGATTGAGGGGTTTTAGAATGAGTTCTAATCGTCTTTCTCTTTCGCTTACTCATATTTAAAGAAGGGAAATAGATGAAAAGGATGGTAAAAATTACCTGGAAATACTATGCTACTTTATTGGATCACTTCTATCATTGTATATTCTATCTTCGTTGCTTCTTGAACATCATGAGAAATAATCCTTAAAAACCTAGGTTTAAACTTTGAATTCAAACTTTTAAATTGGCGACAAATAGACACCTGACATGAAAAATGAACACATGACATTAAATTTCATATGATGAAACAAAACCAAATTAGAATAACCAGGGGGGGTGGCTCTATCTGGTTTAACGCAAGGTGGGTCCGCTTTTCACTAGGCATTTCCATGTACCCTTTGGTGGTTTATTCAAAACAACAAATTACAAATACCCTCCCCGAAGCGAAATTTCGAATAAGCGAGGGGGGGTGTCTGCTTTTGATTAATAATCATTGATCCTCGAACATGTATCAAGGCCGTGAAAAGGAGAATATTCCTTAAACATAAGTGCTTTATCATATATACATATATTTATTTTATATATATCGCTTTATTTATAGCTAAACTATATATAGAAACTTTACTAAGTGCATATATAATATATAATATATATAATATATATATATATATATTATATATATATATTTTTTACATATAATATTTTTAATATATTTTGGAAAAGAAATTCAACAAGGGAATGTTACAACATTGGTTCCATCTGGGGACTGCTCCCCCTTGTGAGATGTAGAGCATCACAGTTCCAATACCTTCACTTCAGGCTATGGATTCACAATCATAAGGAAACTTTACACCTACTCTAGAAAAATAAATCACTCTGTTATTTACAATGAAAATATGAATCTTTTTAATACTAGATAAAATGTTTTAAATATTGTCCATTAACAAGAAATAAAAAATATTCTCAATCCAAATTCAGGAGAATGAAGGTGTTATTGTACTTTGCTTAAACAATATTGAATGGGCCTAGCCATAAACTATCAAAATTCTCATGCTTTCCTTTCTCTTGTCTTTTGGCATCCCATTTTAATATTAAATCCCCTTGCTTGAAATCTCTTTCTCTAGCTTTTATATGAAATAAGATTTTCATTTTGTTTCTATATTGGAGAAGTTAACCTTGCACTTGTTTTCTTTCCTACTCTATCTCAATTATTTGATGTTTTATTCTAGTAAATTCAATTGATTCTTCTTAAGAATCTGATACAATTTTCATAACAGGAAAATCTATTTGTGTAGGAAAGCACTGCTTCAATACTATATACAAGTTGAAAAGGGGATTTAATTTTTTTCCCACTCCAGAGAAAATCTATTTGCCCAAACTGCAAACTTAAGGTGAGTATCTTAGCTCTTATTAGGTCAACCAATACCTTTTTTATGAATTTAATACAACTATTATTTGAGGATTCAACCAATCCATTTACCTATGGGTAGTATGAAGTTGAATGATGTAAAGAGATATGATACTTCTGATAAAAGTCAATCATTTTAATTAAACTAAATGCCTATGCATTATCTGTAATCATTTCCTTAAGACACCCAAATCTAGACAAAATGTTTTATTCAATGGATTTAATCACTATAGTATAAGTTTCATTTCTTACTGGAATTGCTTCCACCCACTTCGTAAAATAATCAGTTGCAATCAAAATTCATTTATGTTGATTATTTGATTTCAGATGAATTTCCCCAATAAATTCTCAACCCACTACACAAAAGGTGCTTAAAATAATATCAGAATCAAAGGCAAGGAAGACAATTTTTCTTTACCTGCAAAAATATGAAATGGAACACAACTTCTAGCCTTTATTCCAAGTTGAGAAAATAATTTTGGCCAATAAAATCCAACCCTTAGAATCATATGTGAAATTTTTGTCCACAGATAATGTCCACCACAAACACCTTCATAGAATTCATCTATCGCACCTGCTGTCTCATTTTCAATTAAGCACAACAAAGATATACCTACATGATCTTTCCAAAAATATTCCCATTGATTATGTAGTATTTATAGCTTTGATTTTAAGAGACTTAGCTTGATGCCTTGATGTAGGAGCATCTGGACTGAGCCAACAATGTGGTTTCTTGTTCACATTTTGTTGCTAAATGAGTTAAATTTCATTGACCTGAGTGGTTGAAATTCAGTTTTAGTAGAGAAGGTTGGATCTCTCGAAAATGATCTTTACTTCATTATTGTAATAATTAGAAAATTGTATTATTTTAGACTAAGGGATAAGTTGTTAGCATAGGTGTGTAACAGAGCTTAAGAAAAGAGATTTAATTGTTAGATTGATTAAAATAGCAATCGAGTTGTTAGTGCAGTTAGAATAGGATTTGACTCATAAAAGAGAAGTAAATGTAATGGAGAGGGATTCATTGGGATGATTGATAATTGAGTGAGAAGCGAGAGTTTGAGTGATAGATAGGGTTTCGAGATTGAGACAGAGGTCAAATAAATTGTTGTAATTGAGCCAAGAGGGCCAAGACTTTGTAACTTCTATTATATTGAATAAATTGATTCAGTGAGCAACTGTGTGTTAATCCTAGTGCAGAATCTCGGTTACATTTGTGTATCTATGTTGTGAAACCTAACTGGGTATTTCCTCTATTTTCATGCTTTAATTGTAAATATCAACATTTATGTGTTTAACATTAATCGAGGTCATTTAGTGTTAATGGGTAATCTTGGAATTAAGTGCTAAACATTTATTAAGCGCTTTATTAAAGTTTGATTTAATGCACATGGGCTGTATTGGAAAAGTGGGAAGTGGTATATCACGTGCCTTCCAAGTGGTAAGTAGTAATATTCTAAGTTTGTGTGATTAGCTTGAGCACTCGACATGTCGCAACCGGAGGACAGAGAAAATTGCTTTTATCACATGTCTCCGAAGTGATAAAGACCATACATGAATCCACGCGAAATCACACGACGACCGTTGGATCGGATGGACAAATCAACGGTAGAATATCAACGGGCTAGTTAATGATCTGGGTGAGTGATGACTGTTAGATTTGGAGAGAGGAGATCAACAGTGTAGAGTGAAGCACTTGTTTAAAAAGGGAAATTCAACGTGGGACTGACATGTTTAGGAAGAAGGGGACCCTCAGGATAAAGTAAGCCATGTATAGAATCCGCTTGAACATATCTGATTGGTTATAAATTAACCAATAGCCTATTTTCAAGGCGACCACCTTACTTTGATCAACCTCCTGCGTAATTTTGGAATCAGAGCATAGAGATTGAGTTTGACTACAGTAAACATGCAGCTGAGAAGGGGAGCTGGCATAGTTTGAGGAAGACTTGAAGCAAATACAGTTCCGTTGGAGGAGATCTGGAGTCTACGTACAAGGACGGATACAATGGAGACTGCTCAGAGGAGAACACCTGATGAAGGAGTTGCCAGTGCTGTAGAAAAATCTTCCGAGGAAGAAGAAGAGGAGGAAAACAAAAATACCAAAGTTATCAAGATGTTGGCTAAAGTAGGTGGAAAACAAAAGGTGGAAATTCTTGTGTATGAAGGGAGTCTCAATGCAGAAGAGTTGATGGATTGGATTAGTTCATTGGAAAAATATTTTAACTATGAGGAGGTTGATGAGAAAAATTAGGTGAAATTTGCAGTTACCAAATTGAAGGGTCATGCAGCTATTTGGTGGGATGAACTATAAACATCCATAACAAGAAAAGGAAAGTCCAAGATCAAGCAATGGGACAAAATGGTGAGTAAATTGAAAGCTAAATTTATGCCAAAATATTATCAGTTAAATCTTTTCAAACAGTTACATAATTTAAGGGAAAAAGGAATGTCTATTAAAGAAACATAAGAGTTTTATAGATTGAGTATTAGAGCAAGACATGCATAGGATGACATGGAGAAGATAGCTAGATATATCAATGGCTTAAGATATGACATACATGATGAGATCAATTTGCTGAGTATGAAGACCATTGAAGATGCCTATCAAGCAGGTTTGAAGGTAGAAGAGAAGATGTTGAGGAAACAAGATCAAAGGAATAGAGGGAAAAGTTTAGTAAGAGGTAGAGGAACTACTAGACCAAGGTTTCAACAATATCAGAGTGGAGCAGGAAGTTCGAGTAGTAGACCACCACAGAGGGGAGATTTTAATAGAGGAATATTTGTACCTAGAGGAAGAGGTCGAGGAAGAGATATTCAGTGTTACACATGTGGAGAATGGGAACATGGATCATGGGACTATCCTCATAATATAACAACAAGTTAGAGGAATGTGAATGTGGCTGAGGCAAAGGAAGAAACACCTCAAATTATGGAAAAGGAAGAATCCCTTGAAGTAGGAGAATCCTTGTTGTTGAAAAGGGTATTGCTTAAGGCAAAGAAAAATAATGGAGAACCAACTCAGAGGAAGATTTTATTCAGAACTACATGCAAATCCAAAGGTAAATGTTGTAAAGTGGTAATTGACAGTGGAAGCACTGATAACCTTCTTTCTACAGAGATGGTGGATAAGCTAGGATTAGTGAAGACAGTGCACCCTACTCCTTACAAAGTGTCATGGTCCTAGAAAGGACGTCAGATTATTGTGACAAAACAATGCAAGGTAGAGATATAGATTGGTACACATACTTATACTCTGGAGAAGGATGGAAATAAACATACACTACTGCCATTGAAGGATGAAGCTGACAAAGGAGCACCTGGAAATAATGTTATGCTGATGAGTGGAAAAGAGCTATTGCAAGAGGTTGGAAAAGGTGAAGAAATGCATTTTGCTATCATAGGGAGACCAAAGGTAATTTTGACTTGCACAAACTTAGATTATTTACCTGAAGAAATCAAAACTTTTTTGAATGATTTTGCTGATATTATTGTGGATGAGTTTCCAAATGCATTGCCACCAATCAGGATTATTAGTCATCATTTTGATCTAATACCAGGAAAAAGTTTTCCAAACAAAGAATCATACATATTAACTCCTCAAGGGAATGCAGAAGTTGGAAAACAAGTGCAAGAACTGATGGATAAGGGACTAATCAGAGAGAGTCTTAGTCCACGTGTTGTACCAACAGTACTCGGTCCAAAGAAAGGAGGTGAATGGCGTATGTGTATAGATTCCAGAGCCATAAACAAGATCACTATCAGGTATAGGTTTCCTTTACCACGCATGGATCATTTGATGGATTGTTTGAGTGGGTCAAAGTATTTTACTAAAATAGATCTGAAGAGTGGATATCATCAAATAAGAATTAGAGAAGGAGATGAATGGAAGACTGCAGTTAAAACAAACTGTGGGTTGTATGAGTGGTTAGTGATGCCTTTTGGACTCACTAACGCACCTAGCACATTTATGAGATTGATGATATTCTAGTTTTTAGTAGAAGTAAAGAAGAACATCTAGAGCATATTAAGTTGGTTTTAAGAACTTTGCAGAAAGAGAAACTATTGATAAATCTGAAGAAATGCAGTTTCATGAAAGAAGAATTAATTTACTTGGGATTTGTAGTTTCTAAAGAAGGGTTGAAAATGGATTCATAGAAAGTCCAAGCAATTTGGAACTAGCCTATTCCAAAGAATATATTTGAGGTAAGAAGTTTTCATGGTCTTGCAAGTTTTTATAGGATATTTATCAGAGGTTTTAGTTAGATTTGTGCACCAATTCTTGAAACAATAAAGGAGACTAATCATCCATTCAAGTGGATAGAAGCAACAAACAAGAATTTTAAGTTGCTAAAAAGGAAAATCACAGAGAAACCAGTTTTAGCTTTACCTAATTTTGAAAAAGTATTTCAAGTTAAAACAGATGCTAGTGGAGTTAAAATTGGAGCAGTTTTGAGTCAGGAACATAGACCAACATCATACTTTAGTGAGAAATTAATTGAAGCTAAGAAGAGGTATTCTTCTTATGATAAAGAATTTTATGCTATTGTACAAGCCTTAAAAAGATGGAGACATTATTTTCTACCAAAGGAGTTTATATTGTATTATGAAAATCATGCATTACAGTTCATAACCAGCCAAAATTGAACCAGAAACATGCGAACTGGGTAGAGTTTTTGCAGAGCTTTAATTTTGTGATAAAACACACAAGTGGTAAGTTGAACAAAGTTGTTGATGCTTTAAGCAAGGTAAATTTCATTGTGTAAGAATTAAAAGTTGGTGTTGTAGGATTTGAAGAAATGGTTGATATGTATAAAGATGATACAGATTTCAAAGATATTTATGTGGTAGTACAAAATCCAATAGTTCATAACAGAAGTCAGTGGTTAGATTATCTTATCCAAGGAGGTTGATTGTTTAAAGGCAACAAGTTGTGCATTCCCAAATGTTCTATGAGGGAAATCATAATAAAGGAGAAACACAGTGGAGGATTATTTGGTCACTTTGGAGAAGACAAAACCTTTGCTCAGGTAAATGATTTTACTATTGGCCAAAGATGAAGACTGATGTTAAGAGATTTGTTGAGAAGTGCAGGATATGTCAGCATGCTAAAGGGAGAAGCCAAAATATAGGATTGTACCAACCATTTCCAATACTAGACCGACCATGGGATGCAGTTAGCATGGATTTTGTTTTTGGGTTAGCTAAAACTCAAAGGGGGAACAATTCCATTTATGTTGTGGTAGATAGATTTTCCAAGATGGCAAATTTCCTTGCATGTAAGAAGACTAGTGATGCAACACATATTGCTAATCTATTTTTTTCATAAATTGTAAGATTACATGGATTTCCTGCAAGTATTATGTTTGATAGGGATACAAAGTTCGTAGGGCATTTCTAGAGAACTCTTTGGAAGAAACTAGGTGCTAACCTCAGTTTCAGTTCAGCATACCATCCTCAAACAAATGGACATACCGAAGTGGTAAGCAGAAGCTTGGGGAACATATTCAGAAGTTTAGTGTATCGAAATCCTAAGCACTAGGATTTAGCACTAGCTCAGGCTAAGTTTGCTTATAATGACACTCCAAAACGAAGTACTGGAATGAGTCCATTTCAGATTGTTTTTGGGATGAATCCAAGAGGTGTGTATGAGCTCAAAAATTTGGGTAAATAGGAGACAAGAAGTGCAAAAGCTGAAGAGTTTGCAAAGCATATTCAAAGACTACAAGAAGATGTCAAAGGCAGATTGTAGGAAAGCATTGGAAAATACAAACAGAGAGCTAATATGAAAAGAAGAGAGAAAGAATTCCAAGTGGGAGATTTAGTGATGGTGTATTTGAGAAAATAAATATTTCCTGATAAGACTTACAATAAACTAAAAATGAAAAAGATAGGACCATGTAGAATTGTAAGAAAGTTTTCAACTAATGCTTATGTAATTGAATTGCCAGAAGGAATTGGAATATCACCTATCTTCAATGTTGCAGATTTGTATCCATACAAAGAGACAAATACAGAGCTACAGAAGGAAACTACAAAAGATGAAGTTAAAACTTTGAACTAGGAAGAACAATTGCCAAAGGCAGTTAAGAAAGAGGTGGAATCTGTTTTGGAGAAAAGAGTATCCAAAAGAACCAGAGGACAGGTTTATTTTCGATATCTAGTCAAATGGAAAGGACACCTAGTGGAGGATGCTAGTTGGTTGACAACAACAAAGTTACAGAAGTATGGAGTAAACCCCGAAAGAAAGAGGAATGATTCTTTTCTTCCTTGGGAGTATGATGCAGGAGCATCTAGACTTAGCCAACAATGTGATTGTTTGTTCACATGTTGTGGCTAAATGAGTTAAATTTCATTGACCTGAGTGGTCGAAAGTCAGTTTTGGTAGAGAAGGTTGGATCTCTCAAAAATGATCTTTACTTCATTATTGTAATAATTAGAAAATTGTATTATTTTAGACTAAGGGATAAGTTGTTAGCATAGGTGTTTAATAGAGTTTAAGAATAGATATTTGATTGTTAGATTGATTAAAATAGGGATAGAGTTGTTAGTGTAGTTATAATAGGATTTGACTCATAAAAGAGAAGAAAATGTAATAGAGAGGGATTGGCTGGGATGATTGAGAATTGAGTGAGAAGCGAGAGTTGAGTGATAGACAGGGTTTTGAGATTGAGACAGAGGTCAAATAAATTGTTGTAATTGAGCCGAGAGGGCCAAGACTCTGTAACTTCTATTATATTGAATAAATTGATTCATTGTGCAACTATGTGTTAATCCTGGTGCAGAATCTCGCTTACATTTTTTATCTGTGTTCTGAAACATAATTATGTATTTCCTTTGTTTTCACGCTTTAATTGTAAATCTCAACATTTATGTGTTTATCATTAATCTAGTTCATTTAGTGTTAATGGGTAATCTTGGAATTGAGCACTAAACATTTATTAAGCGCTTTATTAAAGTTTGATTTAATGCACATGGGTTGTATTGGAAAAGCAGGAAGTGGTATATCGCGTGCCTTCCAAGTGGTAAGCAGTAATATTCCGAGTCCGTGCGATTAGCTTGAGTGCTCGACACGTCGCAACCAGAGGAGAGAGAAAACCACTTTTATCGTGCTGCTCCGAAGTGATAAAGGCCGTACTTGAATCCAGGCGAAATCACGCAACGACCGTTGGATCAGATGGACAGATTGATGGTAGAAAATCAATGGTCTAGTTAGTGATCGAGGTGAGTGTGACCGTTAGATCCAAAGAGAGGAGTTCAACGGTGTAGAGTGAAGCATCTGTTTAAAAAGGGAAAGTCAATGTGGGACCGACGTGTTTAGGGAAAAAACGAGATCCTCAAGATAAAGTAAGCCATGTATAGAATTTTCTTGAACACATTTGATTCGTTATAAATTAACCAATAGTCTATTTTCAAGACAACCACCTTACTTTGATCAACCTCCTGCGTCATGTATGTCAAATCAAGGAGAACAATGGAATTTTTGTAAAAAATAAACAATGTATTTATACCATTTAGATAATATAAACTTTTCATTTATCTACAAGAAAGGTTCTTGTGATTTTTTTCCTTTTCCTTCATGAGAAGGTTCTTTTTCATTCTTCTCTTCTGCCTCAAGAGAAGGTTCTTGTGGATTCTTCTCTCGGATCAAAGCTAAAATCCGCATTACAAAATTTATGCCCAAAATTATGCAATTGGATTCTACAATAATTTTAGCAAGTGATTGACCTTTCATTAATTTTGTTTTCTTAATCTCCAAATCAAATTCCAGGATATTTGTTATCCATCTTCCTCTTTTTCCATCACTATCTGGCTGAGTCAACACTATCTTCACTGCATTGTTTGACACATAAGCTATTATCTTTGAATGTAAAACATAAGTTCTGAAATATCTGAAGGCCTATACTAAATCATATGATTCTTTTTCTTTAATATCATACTTTAGTTTATCATCTCTCATAAGTTTTTTGAAAAACAATTGGTTGTTCAAAAATTTCAGGGGTTTTCGGTAATAAAACAACAACCAATGTAGAATTTGATGCAAATGAAAAAATACTCAAAGATATAGATATGGACTTGCCAAAACTGGTGCTTCCATAAGTGTATTTTTAATTTGAGCAAATGATAACTTGGATTGAACATTCCATTTTACTTCCTGGTCTTTCTTGAGCATATTGGTTACATCCTTGATTCTATTTGCATAATTTGGTATAAATCTCCTCAGAAAGTTAATATTTCCTAGAAATGATTGTATTTCCTTCTTAGTTTGGGGAAAACAAATTACTTGAATTGTTAATACTCTCCAAGGATCAATTTTTACTCAATCCTTGGGCAAAATATGTCCAAAAGATTTTATTCCTGCATTGCAAACATTGACGTTTTGGGATTGAGTGAAATCCAAAATTTTCAGCATTTCTGAAAATTTTGTCTTAAATGCTTGAGAAGCTAAGTATATGATTTAGAAAAACTATGAGGTTATCGAGGTAGATAACAATGGATTTTTTTACCTCATCTAAAAATTCCAAATCCATGGCCCTCTAAAAGGTTGCTCATGTGTTCATTAGACCAAACGGAATTTTGACATACATGAATCTACCCCATGGTGTAATAAATGAATGTTTTGCTACGATCTTCTTCATTCATTGCAATCTTATTATACCATGAAAATCCATATAACATTGAAATTATGGTTGACCCTTCTCTGAAGAAGAAATTCCATTTTGGGAAAATGATAATTATCTTATAGAGACGCTTTGTTCAAATTTTTGAAGTCTACACACAATCTTATTTCTCCATTTATATTTTAGATAGCGACCAATTTAGAAATCCAATCTAAATAGCTTAAAGGGATAATTATCTTGGCATCTAATGACTTCTTGACTTCTTTTTCAATTATAGGTAAAAGAAATTGATTAACTTGTCTCAATTTTTGTCTCAAAAGATTAATACGGGCTTCAATGGAATTTTATATTGTAAGATAGAATTATCATAAGTTTTAAGATCCTCATATTTCCATGTAAAGACATATATATACTATTTGAATAGGCTTAGATCAGAGGATAAGCTCATAGGGAGGTGCGCCACCTCTTGATAGATGGACATTATGGCTTAGTTTTCATGGAAAAGTTCATAATTCAATGGGTGTGATGTATATGCTAAGATCTTGTGTGTGGGCTATTGTTTTTATAACTTCCTATTGATGTAGGTGTTCTAGATATAGCATTTCAGATTAAGTGGTAACTAAACACTAAGGTGTACATGGTCTGTTGTTACTGGGTTGGTTTCAGTTATTTTGGGTTGATTGTTTCCAACATCAGTTTATCTTTTCTACTAATTCTATTTGTGATATTATTCCACAAATAAATAAGGTTAGTAATGTCCTATGATTAGGGCGTACATCTAGGCAGTGTCATTATTGGTATTTGTAGTTATATGGGATTATCTTCAATGAGTTGTTTTGCTATGTATCGTTCATCATGCTACAATTACATTTTATCGAATGGGTTGGAGTTTGGTATATGGATGACTTTGGACTATATCGTATGATTATCACTGGTTCAATTTTGCTTTTTTCAAGTGTTGATGGTGGATTCTTTTGATTTTCCTTCCCTCCATCGATTTACTTGGTGAAGGTTGCCCCAACTAATTGGGTGGTCGCGGTTGGGTACTTCTTCATAAATGATTTTAATACTATTTTTTTTTCTCTAAGTAAAGATAATCAATTAATATGTACAGAAAATTACAAAGAGGACGAAGCCTCAACCAAGTTTAACGTAGTGTTTCAGCACAATCTGGACTGCCCCAACATTGGGGCAACCAGTCCACAGAAAGAAAAAAACCAAAAATGGTATCAGTTCTTAAGACCAGAGTCCACAAGAGAAACAATGAGGTATTGCCATGACATAATGTCCACATGGGAGACCAGATTCCAACAAAATCTAACAAAAACAAAAAGACCAGATAGAAGACACCTGGTAGCCACGTCCTAACACCACGTAGCCACGTTTGAACCCCTGGCAGCCATGTCCAAGCCCCTGGCCACCACGTCCAGACACCTGGAAGCCACGTCGACCTAATTGAAGTCATCCGGGATGGGTTCCTCGATGATTGGGCATGCCCAATCATCTGCCTTGTCCCTTGACATGTTTTCGTGTGGCTCCCCACCTCCGCCATGAGGCTCATCCGTCAGATGGGCATTGCCAGATGCTGCATGCAAAGCAGACCCATCGTGACCAGTTCCACCTGAGGGGTGCGTGGCTGCAAAGCTACCCCCTTCACCATGCTGATTGCCTCTGAGGTTCCTGCCATGCAGAGTGAAGAAGCCTCCGTCCACCACATTCTTCCCTGTGTCTCTGTAATTACTGCATCTAGGGGTGACCTCTTGCCACAAGGTGGAATTGTCTACCTGAGAGGTAGTCTAAGCATTGTCTTCAGTGAAGAGGATGGAAATAGTAGCGGTAATAATAGGCATGTTCTTGGAGCTACAGAACCTGAATTGGGTTGAGTGGGGAGCGGGATCAAGGGGCAAAGGAAATTAGCAGAGTGGACTGTAAAATCACCATGAACAACACCTGAAGACCGAGCATGACCTCGCCCACTTCTTGTGCTAGGATATCTACCCGCCCCATGTCTTAGAGGATGATGCAGTTCAGGGGAAGGAGAGGAGGCAGCGGGCTTAGGGTGTGGCTTAGTCGCAGGGCAAGAACTACCTCCCCGAGTTCCGTCCCTTCATCTTCTCATTCGATGTCTCACCATGCTGGTATCTCTGGTTGAGTGCTTAGAGGGAGCATTGACAGAAGGAACGATGAAAGAGGGAGCTCTAACAGAGAGATTGTGATGGGGAGCAGGGTCGTTCTAAGTAAAGGTTAGAAAGCAGAGACCAGAATGGGAATGGTGAAACCCATTTCCAAAATCAACGCAGCAGACTAACCAGTAGTGACGCCTAGTTATAGTGGGAGAGCTGGGTTCATAGGCTTGAGGCGGGCAGTTGCAGTGGAGCAGGGGAGATGGAGAAAGAATGAATTGAGGTACCTCCATATCCAGAGAGTAAATGGCTTTTTTCCGCTTCAGACTTGCATTGAATGTTGCCTGGAGTGTGTCATGAAGGCGTTTTAGGTTGGTATGGGGAGGGGTGCCATCAGCCAAGTGGCCCGTCCCCTCGCCGCCAATATTCAATGTATTCATTAAAATCATAATATGTCGCCCGCATTCGGGTGCTCTCCTGCTTCCTGTATCTTCTCTTTCTCTACTAATTCATTGAATTCCTTCATCTATGTTTCCGTGGCTATAGTAGATAGCGCATTAGCGTTCAAAGCAGTACTGCTCTCCACACCTATGTTGGCAAGAAGGTCAACAACCTTATTGCCTTCCCGATGAATATGTTTGAAATTGACTGCTCTGTGGGTTCTGAGCCAAATTTCAACAAGTTCCAGGCTTTCCGCTAGTCACCAACTGTTGCCTATTTTGTTTGAGGGAGACCACTGCAAAATTTTATTCACCATATTTATTAGGATTTGAGAGTCACCTTCAATTATGAGAGAGAAGAAACCATGTGAGTGAGCTAAAAGGAGCCCTTGCGATAACCCTTCGAGCTCTACTGAGTTATTAGAGTCCCATCCATTTGAGCCTATGAATGTAAGAAGGGTGGCTCCTTTATGGTCTCTGAAAATTCCCCCAAACCCGACTTTGCCTAGATTGCCTTTTGAGGCCCCGTCGAAGTTTAGTTGGAACACATGCTGAGGAAGAGGGAGCCATTTATCTGATATTGTACTTTTTGCTATAGTTTTAGCAAAGATTTTCAATTCTTGATTATATTGTAGATTCCAGTTGTCCCACATATTCTTTTCCTGTGGTAGTGAGGGAAGGTCGTCGTCATGCCAAGTTTGGAGTAAAAGAGTTTCCTTAAGGTTTTGACATAAATTATTCCAAATGATTTCCAGAGGCGAAGACTGATCCTTGAAGATACGTTTGTTCCTCTCCTTCCATATAGTCCACATGAGAAGGTCGGGGATAAGCTTCCATAAGGAGTTTAGAACCTTACTCTTATAATGATTTCTTGCCCAATTGAAAATAGTGGTTGGAATGTCTTCTTTGATTCTACTGTCCCTTTGGCACCGAAAACTGACTTTTTCCCAGAGCTTACGAGCCAGGGGGAAAGTATTCATGAGATGCAAGGTGGTTTCTTCTTCATGTTTACAATTGGGATAGATGGAAGGTCCATGAAAGTTTCTCTTCCTCAAATTATCCCAAGTGAGGATTTTGTTTTGAAAAAGCAACCAAAGGAAGGTGGACACCTTCGATCAGATGTTAGGAGCCTAGATGGTGGTCCAAAATGGATCTTTGATGCAGAATCTTTTATGATTATGTTGTAGGCTTCATGCATGGTGAACATTCCCCTGGCTTCATATCCCCATCTGAGCACATCCTTCTTTTCTTAATATCTTATGTTCCGATTGGAGAGTTCCTTTCCCAAGATCTGCTGATCGGGCTCCAGGCCATTCCAAATAATGTGACCAGAGTTCAACCATTGCCTGAATCCATGGTTTAAGGTAGGTTTCCAATATTGATTGATCTTATTGAACATGTGAGTTTCCGAATTGGGAATTTGGTGGGGATTAATCAAATATTTTAGTCTATGTTTTTGTTGCCAGGAATCTTCCCAGAACCTTGCAATAGTGCCGTCCCTAACCTCCCAGAAGCCATGCTGCTGAATTAAATTTTTGTGTTGCTTTGCTGCATTCCAAACTAGGGAACCTGGACCTATATTAGTGAGTCAGATGAGATCCTCAACAGGTCTGTTATTGGCATATTTTGTTGTCCATAAAGTGGCCCAAGGAGTGTACAATGTTGTGAGCTAGTTCCACCATATGCGTGCTCCCATAACTGCATTGCTATGATAAGGATCACGAAGCCCAGTCCCTCCAAAGTTCTTGGGAAGACATACTTTATCCCATTTAATTAGAGTTACCCCATAGGAAGGATCTTTGGAACTTTTTCATTTCTTTGAGAACCCATTTGCGCACTGCTAGGATTGAGAAGAGATACAACGACATAGATTCTGAAACTGATTTGATTAAGACTAAGCGACTAGGCATATTGAGTGGCCTGTGGGTCCAAGAGGAGAGACGTGCTTCTAATTTTTCAAGGAGCAGATGCTAAGATGAGTGTTTCAGGGCTGCATCAGTGATGGGAGCTCCTAGGTAGTTGGATGGAAGCGCAGCTATCGGAAAACCCAGGATTCGAGAAATGGAGGCTTGTGTTACTGCAGGGGTATGAAAGAAGAAAATTTGGGATTTGGCCTGGTTTATATAAGCTCCAGAAGCAGCTGAAAAATTATTTAACGAAGATTTTAACTTGCGAGCTTCTTGGGCTGAAGGATGGCCATAAAGCATGTTATCATCCACAAATTGCTGGTGGGTGAAGGGAGGGGAGCTGGGAAAGGAGAGGCCTCATAGATGCTGGGAGTGAAGTGCATCTTTGATACATCTACCAAGACCTTCCGCCACGATGACAAACAGAAAAGGAGATAAGGGGTTTCCTCGTCGAATACCTCTGGAAGGATGAAAGGGGGAGGAAGGTATTCCATTGATTAGGATGGAGAAAAAGGTGGAAGAAATGAGACTCATGACCCATCTAACCCATGGTGGGGAAAAACCAAAGGCAATTAGCATCTTTTGAATATAACTCCAGCTTAAGCTATCAAAGGCTTTAGGTAGATCTATTTTGAGTAGCATACCTGCTTTTTTATGTTGCTTCAAGGAATGGATGATCTCATGCGTTAGAATAATTCCGTCCATGATTTGTCGGCCTTCCACATACCCTGATTGCTCTGGTGAGATAAGTAACGGGAGCAACGGTTTAAGTCTTGAAGCAATGACTTTGGAGACTATTTTGTAGATGACATTGCACAGCGTGATAGACCTGAATTTATCAGGGGTTCTAGATTGAGCTTCTTTAGGAATGAGGGTGATGAAAGTGGCATTCATGGATGGTAGCATCCATCTATTGAATCTGGATTCTTCAACAACCTGCCAGACTTCCAATTTGATCAAATCCCAGAAATTGTGAAAGAAATTAGAAGTAAACCCATCTGGGCCTGGCGCCTTTCCTTCTTTTAACTGATGTACTATCTTTTCCACCTCCTGTAATGTAATCGGTTTGAGAAGAAGCTAATTATGTTCCTCAGTGATGATATTTGGAATAAACTTGATTATTTTATCTATGGCCTCCGTTCTATCTATTTGAGTCTCCTGATGAACCTGCTTGAAGTAGGCAAGAAGTTATTGCTCTATGTCTGCGTGGTCTTCTACTCTTTCTCCTTGGTTGTTCTGTATATGGGTGATGGTATTGTTCATCTTCGTTTGAATCATAGAATGGTGAAAAAACTTTGTATTTTTTTTCACCTTCCTTCAGCCACCTGCCCCATGATTTTTGCTTCCAAAGAACTTCTTCTTGCTTGTCTCTTTCCAAGATTTGAGATTGAAGGTGTGATTCCTGCTCCGAGAGCTGCTCTGTTCTACCTTCTATGATGATTTTCTATTGTAGCTCTTTCATTGCTTTATTTAGAGTAGTTTGTGCTTGAAAAACATTACCAAAAGTAAATTGGTTCCCATTGTTTGATATGGAATTTAAGATTTTTGAGTTTTTGCTGGAATCGGAACATTTTTGAGCCCTCCAAAGGTATGAAGCTTTTGCAGACCGTATTTATGAAGTTATTGAAGTCTGGATGTGACAACCAGAAGGCTTCAAAGAAAAAGGGCCGACGAGCTGTGTTGCCTGGTCTTGATCATTTAAGTGTGATTGGCCAATGATCGGAACTTGTGAGGGGCAAGATTGAAGCTTAGAGGTCTCCGCCTAAATGGATTGCATTATCAGAAAGTAGGAATCTATCCAGTCATGAGGCAATTTGATGAGGGCCTGCTCTTTTATTGTTCCAGGTGAAAAATCCATTATTGAAGGGTATATCAATGAGCTAGTTGTTCTGGATGAAGTTTTTTAAGTGACAACTTTCCTTATCTAGTCTGCTTCTGCCTCCCCTTTTTTCCTCCAATTTGGTTATCATGTTGAAGTCCCCTCCCCCCCCGATCCATAGCGGGTGGGTTCTTTCAGCATTGATAGTTGATAGATTATTCAGTATGTCTATATTTTACATGGCTTCCTGAGGAAAGTAAAAATTTGTTAAATGCCCATGTATATTTGTCCTTGTTATATGGAATGAAGCCTGAATGAAATGCTTGTTCGCATGCATATTGGAGAGCGTGATTGTCTGAGCATTCCAAATGATTGCAAGGCCTCCTGATGCACCTGAGGCATCCACAACAATTGCATTACAACCTGGCCAAGATTTTGCCATGGTTTTTTCCAAAGTTACAGAGTTACACTTAGTTTCCTGTATGAAGAAGATGCTGGGTTTTCTTGCTGAATCATGCTTTTTATCGATATGTAATTCCCAAGGCTGTTGAGCCCTCTAATATTCCATGAAATAAGCTTCATGATGAGGTATCAGGAAGGGTGGTATAATACTTCGCGTTGTTGAGGTGCATATAGATGCATATATGAGCATATGAGGTGTATATTATGAGCTTAGTCTCCTCTACAATTTTGACGAACTCACCAAGGCCATTACC
Organism: Pinus taeda; assembly: GCA_000404065.3. Lineage (NCBI taxonomy): Eukaryota > Viridiplantae > Streptophyta > Pinopsida > Pinales > Pinaceae > Pinus > Pinus taeda. The sequence goes on from APFE030057529.1 coordinate 22,675, forward strand.
AATATCTTGTAATGAAGCCTCATCCCAGTACTCCAAAGGGAGGGAGTAGAGGCAGATCCATACTGGTGCCAAACTAAGATCTTCTTTATCTGGGTTAAATCTCTCAACCCAATCTCTGAGATACAGGCCAGCAGCGTTGAAGAAATACGACCCTCCATCAATGATTCTATTTCTATCCTCTAGACAGTTGAAAACTGCCGTGAAGAAGCCCTTAGGGCCTAAATGTAGGGTTATATGACCTTTTGGCTTCCATTTGGCTACAATCCATCCCTGTCGTGCTTTTTCTGTGGGCCAAAAGCCAATAAACTTCCCGATCAGAGCACGATCCTTCATACATTGGATTTGTGTGTTAATCCTACAACTTGGTAGCTCAATCTTTGGTCTCATGGCTGCAACTGGCTTGCATGTAGTTGAAGTCGCTTTGGGAATCTCGTTGACTGTTTCTTTGTCTCCTTGTGAGTTCTGTCCTTCTTCCATTCCCCCCTGGACAGTTTGTTTGCAGGCTTCCTCCTGCATTGGAACATGTTTGTTTTCATTTGGGGGAGGCTCTGCGCCCTCCCCCTGAGGCAGTCTCATGATTCACGCACCTCTCTTATCCGTTGTGGTTTGTAGTGTAGCTGTAAGAGTTACTGCAAACTCTGCAGGTCTATCGTAGCAAATTAGACCTGAACCCTAAGCTGCCATGAACGCCGCTCTCCTTCCATCAAGGGATACAAATGTTCATTAATACTATTTATTGATTTTGGGTGTTTACCTCAATTATTCTTGGATTGAGTGTTATTTTCCAGTACTTTCAAATTTTGGTTCATGTCAATCTATATCCACTAGGTGGTTCTTTAAATTATTATCCATTTGAATTTGAATCATTATGACGTTGTGGCTTTCTATTTATTGATTTGATCTTATATATTGACTACTGCTAGTTTACCTATGCAACCTATTTGAGGTTGTTGATCTAGGTGGATATTAGTGGCCACCCACCTATTCCACTTGGACCCCCACCATTGCACCATTATTTCTTTTAGTTTCCATAATTGTAACACAATTTACTATTTTTGGTAATTTTTTAGGTCCTGAACTTACGAAGCCGTTTTGAGGCCCTAAACGACGTTTTTTTTTTTAAATAGACATTGACTCATGTTGTAGTTGAAATTTGTTGTCCTCAAATAGATATTTTTAAATAGGCATCGTTTGCATCAAATGAAGATCGTATGCCAAAGTTACGACCCCAAGAAATTGATATACCAATTTACCCCAACGGGGCCCATAGTTTTGGTGCTTCATATCCTAGGGTTAGGTTTTTAGATGTTTAGGGTTTTCCAATGTTTCTCAATAATAAATAGGCCTTTGGGCCTCATTGTAACATAGTTCAGAGGCATGTAGCCACCACATATTTTCTCAAAGATAAGATACCATCGCTTGAGCTAGTTTATCTCCATTTTGTATGTAAGCATATTTCAGTGCTTTGATATTAATGAAATTAAGATTTATTTCTGTTGCATTTCCGTGTTTATTTTTATATCTGTATGATGTTTCATTCCTGCATAAATCTGGATCAGTGGTATCAGAGCAGTTTGATCTTTCTCTATTTTTTATTTGCATGTCCCAAATGAGGTCAGGGTATAAGGAATTAGGGATCAAATTGGTTGAACCTTTGCAAGACCGACCTCACAGACCCTGACGCCCTACCACGACGAAAGAAAATAAAGATGAGGGAGTAGGAGATCCTTTTAAAATATTGCTCGAAGAAACCCTCAAGCGACAAAGGAAGGCAATGATGGACAACTTTGCACAGATCCTTTGGTGGATGCTCACAAGCAACATATCTTAATATGAAAGCCACTTTGGAGGCACCACCCCCTTCAAGGTACAAGTGAACTTTGACATTCCCATATTTAAAGGCCAGATAAATGCAAGCGCTATATATAGATGGTTAAATATGTTGGAAGGGTATTTTTTAGTTCATGATTTTTCCAATAGGGAAAATATTACTTTAACACTCCTCAAAGTTGCCCCCATGCCAAGGACTGGTGGGAAACCTACTGTGAGTAGAGGGGCGAGAGGGAACCCTTAATGTTTTCAGTTTCAACCACTTGGAACTCCTTCCAAGATGCCATCAAGGAGTAGTATTACCCTGCCAGGAGATATGAATATATGTACATAAAGTGAACCACACTGCGACAGGGAAGGGACTAAGATGTTCTAGAGTTCACAAATATTTTTCATACCCTTCGCACAAAGCTGGGTATCAAGGATTCTGAGCAGCATTTGGTACTCAAGTACTGTGGTTGTCTACAAAAATACATCTAAGAAGGGATGGATTTCCTGGGCATCTCCTTGCTTGGTGCTGCTTACTAATACACTGTCAAGATTGAGAAGAATTTTAAACAAAATAAGCGAGAATTTGGATATGTGAATCCAAAGCAAGGGAAAGGATCCCCCAAACCAAAAACAAAGGACAAAGCCAAGGCAAGGTGACCCAGGAGAACCTATATACTCCTAAAGCAAATAAGAACACTAGGAAGACAAAGAAGGACAAATGAAAGTGGTGTGAGTTCCATAAGATCCCCACTCACAACACAAGTGAGTGTCGAGCCAAGCAGTCACTAGTGGCTGAGTGGAAGTATTCAAAGTTAGATGCATGTTCTGACTCTGAGTCAGAACCCAACAAGGGGAATGAAAATGGGAAGCATATTATTGATGTAAATCCCAACACCAATGTTTCCACCACCAAGATCCAGAAGCTTGAGCCTGAAGATGCAAAGGAGGGGAAGTGTCGCTTACACTCACGAATGTGGGTGAAGGTTTTGCCGTTGCAATTCATTGTCAATAGTGGGAGAAAAAATAACCTCATTTCAACAAATGTCATGAAGCAGTTTGGACTACCCAACACACCACACCTACAACTGTACACAATCAGGTGGCTTCACCAAGGAGGATATCTCCACGTCAGCCAACAGTGTTGCCTTCCATACAACATCAAGCCCTTCATGGATGAGGTATTGTGTGATGTTTCTCCTCTTGAATATTGTGATGTATTATTAGGCAGAACATACTTGTGGAAGTGTCATGTTGTGTGTGAGTCAAGGCCTCGCACTGTTATTATTTCTTTGAGAAATAAGTTATACAGGATACCGGAGGTAGCCCCGCCTACTGCCATCTCTTTGATCTATGTTAAGAAATGCAATAAGATCACCTCCTAGACCAAGAAATTTGTTTTCTTTTTGTTTTTCTCTCAAAGTAAGGGGAAGATCGTGGCTACATCTATGGCCCCCAGGAAGGGTTATTCAATGCAACAAAAGAAGGTGGATAAGGTTGTGGAAGAATACAGGGACATCTTCTCCTCACCCACAGAGGTACCTGTTATCACTTAAAACCACAATTCACCTATGTCCAAAGATTCATATAAAAATTCGTTTGAATCAATAGGTTTCTATGTGTGTCACTTTGAAATTAGAATTTCAAAGGGTATTGATGTGAGTCCTTGTAAAAAAAAAAAAAACGTTAGATGCCCTCCATCATTATTGTTTAAGGCATGTCTTGTCTTGTTTGCGTCATTGGTATTTTGCGCGGTTTCGCAGCGCAATCTGATTGGCTAATTTAGCTTTTCGCAGTGTATCATCTAGCAGCCATTTTGTAGCGCGGTTTGTCAATTCATAATTGTCTGCGCTACGAAATCGGGGATTCGGGGTTTTTTGCAGCACATTTTCTTGAAATGTCAAATCTGGGGAGATGAGTCATTAGGTCCGTTCACATTTTGTCAGTTGATGTCTTCTCCAGGTCATGATAGGTTATCATTCTGCCATCAGATTTAGGATCACGCACATGACAATTATTTTAAGAGATCTTATGAGGTATGGTAGTGTCATAATGTTTATTCATGGTGCGTTAACATGCCTGTTGTATGACGAGTGTTTGAAAAACGCAAAGAAGCCCGAGTTTTCATTTAAGAGGGATCATTGCAAGCGAGCCTGCACTCTAAAGCCGAAGTTGTATTGTGAATTGTAGTTGCCGATCAGTTCTTTGTGTGAAGATATTTTGAGCAAGATGGAGAAAAGAGTACATCGATCCGGAAGGTGCCTAAGAACCGAGCCAGAGGGGCTTGATCTTACACTCAGAGATGAAGGTGTAGCACGAGCTTTTAAAAATGTTGGTTGCTGGAGGTTTTGCGAAAAGTTGAAGGGAGGACATACAGAGGTAACGAAAGCTTTTGCACTAAATTTTACTGGTTTGAATTCTAAGGTGTCAATGCTAGAGTTCCCTGTGTCTCCACAAGCCATTTCTGCTGTCACTGAAATTCCGAGAGGTGGACAAGCGTGGTTCAAGAATTTCCAGTTTGACATGACTCCCTGTAAGGAATTTCTGAAGGATCAATATGTGAATGAGGACCTCACCAAAGTTGTGCCAAGGAATTATATAAAAGAACATTATGCTCTGCTCCTCACAGGCATCCAGAAATACCTCACATGTGAGGGAAGGTACACCAAAGTTTATTCTTATCATTTCAAGCTCTTGTTACATTTCACAGGTAAAGCATCAATAGACCTCCCTTTCTACTTATTCAGAAGCCTTATTAAAATGTGCGACAAAGTTCAGTTAAAGAAAGATGATTGTGAATCCTCCCTGTTCCACCATGGTTTAATAAAGTTGCTAGTGTTAGATAGTTTGCAAAAAATTGGTAGAGATTGGGATTCTTTTATTTTTATGGCCGGTTTCCAAAGCAAGACAGGTCTCACTCCATTGCCAGATAGGGAAAAAGAAAGAAGATTTGAAGAACCTACCTTGGCTGAGCTCAGGAAGGAGGTAAAAGACCAAAAGAAGTCCATAACTAAGTCAAGGAAATCAGAGAAGTCTGTGGTCATAAAAGAGATACCTAAACCATCAGCAAAAGAGACACCCAAGTCATCAAAGGAGAAAATCAAACACCAGAAAGATGCATCAGGGCCAAGTGGAATTGAACAAGTAACAAGAATCAGAACCAGAATTCAGCTAAGCAGAGAAAAAGGAAAATCAATAGCAGAGGAAGAAAGCCCTATGTCAAAGGCTAGTCTAAAGGATTTGCTGGAGGCAATTGATTTCGAACAAGCCACATCAGTGCAGGTTGAGTCAATGCCTATTGACCTAACCCAGTCATCACCTGATAGCACCAAAAAATCAAAAGCCTCAAAAAGGCTAAGGTTTGAAGAGTCTGGTAAGGAATTTATGGTCAAACCCCGAAGGCCAATCACCAGGAGACAAATCCAAGCAGCGGAGCAAGTCCACAAAGATGAGGTAGTTGTCAAGGTAACTGCAACAAAAGAAATTAGACAACTGCCTAAAGCAGAGAAGGTAGAAGAAATCAAAAGAAAAATATACACCAGAGGACAGGCCAAAGAAATGGAAAAGCAGATAGCTCAGGCAGAAAAATCAAAGGAGGTCAAAAAGAAAGATATGAAGAAAAAAGTTCCCATTGTCAAGGAAACTAAAACCTCATCTTCCAAGGAGAAATGGGAGGCAGCTGAGGAAGAAATGGCTAATTTAGAGAAAACTGTATCAGAAATTGCAGCCATGGAAAACGAACTTGCAAAACTAAAAGCTCAGTTAGGCAAGTTAGCTGCCAAATAAAAAATTTGCGAATTTTAAGGTCAGATGTTGCTCCAAGTTTTTGTTTTATTTTTCTTAAGTTCATTGATTTTTGAGGCATATATAAAAAGAAGACAAATGAGGAATTTTGGAGCCAAAAGCGAAGTTGTAACAGTCACAAAGTAATTGGTAAATTCATTAAAGATTGTAATTTTGGAAAGGAACAGCAGTTTCGTAGCGCGCTACGAAACTGCTGTAGGTGACTGTTTTTATAGAAAAATGAAATTGATGCTGAGGTCAGCAAATTTTGTAAGGGAATGCTTCGAGGATAGAAAAGAGATCATAAAAGGCTGCCAAAACATTCAAAGAATGACAGATGTAAGCATTAGAGCAAAAAGGTAGAACATTTTGGTTTTTTGCTAAAGTCTTCCTAAAGCTACTTTATGACCGAAATATTAGGGTTCTGGTAGGGTTACCGAAATTTTGGGTTGAACACATGTCCAGTTCACAACACATCCAGATCATTAGGCGTATGGTGTTATGCATGGTCATCAAAGATATTAAACAGCTTCAAGCACGTTCTTTTGAAAATAAAGATGGATGGAAGGCAGGGACCGTGAAAACAGAGTATATATCTTCACCAAATGATGAGTCATCAGCACAGTTGGAATCCAAGGCAGCTCGTTCAGTGAATGCCTCTCAAATGCATTTCAGCCACTACAGAAATAGTACAAGTATCAAAGATCAAGAGGGAATCATGCACACGAGGAGATAGAATTAGAGTTTGAATAGGAATAGAACTCTATGTATTGAAAGCACAATACCTTTGTATTTAATAAGTTAGTTTAAATATAGATAAGGTAATTAATGATAGGTTTTCAAGCTCCCCTCATGCTG
>APFE030057529.1:32563-47633 GCA_000404065.3 Pinus taeda
AGCCATTTCTGCTGTCACTGAAATTCCGAGAGGTGGACAAGAATGGTTCAAGAATTTCAAGTTTGACATGACTCCCTGTAAAGAATTTCTGAAGGATCAATATGTAAATGAGGACCTCACCAAAGCTGTGCCAAGGAATTATATAAAAGAACATTATGCTCTGCTCCTCACAGGCATCCAGAAATACCTCACATGTGAGGGAAGGTACACCAAAGTTTATTCTTATCATTTCAAGCTCTTATTACATTTCAAAGGTAAAGCATAAATAGACCTCCCTTTCTACTTATTCAGAAGCCTTAGTAAAATGTGCGACAAAGTTTAGTTAAAGAAAGATGATTGTGAATCTTCCCTGTTCCACCATGGTTTAATAAAGTTGCTGGTGTTAGATTGTTTGCAAAAAATTGGTAGAAATTGGGATTATTTTATTTTTATGGCCGGTTTCCAAAGCAAGACAGGTCTCACTCCATTTCCAGATAGGGAAAAAGAAAGAAGATTTGAAGAACCTACCTTGGCTAAGCTCAGGAAGGAGGTAAAAGACCAAAAGAAGTCCAAAACTATGTCAAGGAAATCAGAGAAGTCTGTGGTCATAAAAGAGATACCTAAACCATCAGCAAAAGAGACACCCAAGTCTTCAAAGGAGAAAATCAAACACCAGAAAAATGCATCAGGGCCAAGTGGAATTGAACAAGTAACAAGAATCAGAACCAGAAGTCAGCTAAGCAGAGAAAAAGGAAAATCAATAGCAGAGGAAGAAAGCCCTATGTCAAAGGCTAGTCTAAAGGATTTGCTGGAGGCAATTGATTTCGAACAAGCCACATCAGTGCAGGTTGAGTCAATACCTATTGACCTAAACCAGTCATCACCTGATAGCACCAAAAAATCAAAAGCCTCAAAAAGGCTAAGGTTTGAAGAGTCTGGTAAGGAATTTATGGTCAAACCCCGAAGGCCAATCACCAGGAGACAAATCCAAGCAGCGGAGCAAGTCCACAAAGATGAGGTAGTTGTCAAGGTAACTGCAACAAAAGAAATTAGACAACTGCCTAAAGCAGAGAAGGTAGAGGAAATCAAAAGAAAAATATACACCAGAGGACAGGCCAAAGAAATGGAAAAGCAGATAGCTCAAGCAGAAAAAGCAAAGGAGGTCAAAAAGAAAGATATGAAGAAAAAAGTTCCCATTGTCAAGGAAACTAAAACCTCATCTTCCAAGGAGAAATGGGAGGCAGTTGAGGAAGAAATGGCTAATTTAGAAAAAACTGTATCAGAAATTGCAGCCATGGAAAACGAACTTGCAAAACTAAAAGCTCAGTTAGGCAAGTTAGCTGCCAAATAAAAAATTTGCGAATTTTAAGGTCAGATGTTGCTCCAAGTTTTTGTTTTATTTTTCTTAAGTTCATTGGTTTTTGAGGCATATATAAAAGGAAGACAAATGAGGAATTTTGGAGCCAAAAGCGAAGTTGTAATAGTCACAAAGTAATTGGTAAATTCATTAAAGATTGTAATTTTGGAAAGGAACAGCAGTTTCGTAGCGCGCTACGAAACTGCTGTAGGTGACTGTTTTTATAGAAAAATGAAATTGATGCTGAGGTCAGCAAATTTTGTAAGGGAATGCTTCGAGGATAGGAAAGAGATCATAAAAGGCTGCCAAAACATTCAAAGAATGACAGATGTAAGCATTAGAGCAAAAAGGTAGAACATTTTGGTTTTTTGCTAAAGTCTTCCTAAAGCTACTTTATGATCGAAATATTAGGGTTCTGGTAGGGTTACCGAAATTTTGGGTTGAACACATGTCCAGTTCACAATGCATCCAGATCATTAGGCGTATGGTGTTATGCATGGTCATCAAAGATATTAAACAGTTTCAAGCACGTTCTTTTGAAAATAAAGATGGATGGAAGGCAGGGACCGTGAAAACAGAGTATATATCTTCACCAAATGTTGAGTCATCAGCACAGTTGGAATCCAAGGCAGCTCGTTCAGTGAATGCCTCTCAAATTCATTTCAGCCACTACAGAAATGGTACAAGTGTCGAAGATCAAGAGGGAATCATGCACACGAGGAGATATAATTAGAGTTTGGATAGGAATAGGACTCTATGTATTGAAAGCACAATACCTTTGTATTTAATAAGTTGGTTTAGATATAGATAAGGCAATTAATGATAGATTTTCGAGCTCCCCTCATGCTGGAGGAGGAAACTCAAGGTAGTTTAGTTTTGTTTTCCTATATATAGGAAAAAATCTGATGTAAAAAGGGTTGGAGATTTTTATAAAAACAGAGTTTTCATATTGGCTTATGTAAAGGACTTTGACAGTAATAGAAATGATACTTTTTCTTCCCAAGATTCATCTTGTGTTTCAAATGCTCAAAGTATATGTGATTTGGTCTTTATTCATCTTGTTTTACAGTTCACTAAACATGCAATCACTTTGAATTCACATAGTGCTCAGACTTTCTGTGTATGTTTTTTTGAGTTGAGGTTCTTCTTGGTAGATGTTTTGAATTGAGACATTGTATGCCTTGGTTTCCATGATTGAGTGGCTACTTGTTTACTGTAGGAATGTATGACTCCATGAGCCCAATGGGAGAAGCCTTATTTTTGTTGTTCCAACCAACATGAATTTCATATACCAATTAAAGAGTTAGCCATCTTTCTTGTCCTTTAAAGCATATCAAAAATCTGTGAGAGAGCCCTCTCTGACTAAGGAGGCTAAACCTTAGTCTAAAGCATGGTCTGAAATAGTTTCATGAGATCTTATTAAGTAGCAGCCCTTAGTACTGATTTTGTGATAACAGTACCCTTGCAATGTCAGGTCAAGCATTCGATCGATCTGAATCTTGGAGCACCTCTACCCAATGGGCTGATATATCACCACTCCATTCTAGAAAATGAAGAGATCAAGAAAAAAATCTAGGAGTTTTTACAAAAAGGGCACATCCGATCAAGGTCCTCACCTTGTGGGAGCTTGATTGTACTTGTACAAAAGAAGGATGTGATCTAGAGGCTCTGCATTGATTATCTAGCACTAAACAAAACCATTATTAGGACCATGTATCCAATCCCACATAATTATGAAGTTATGGACCAACTCAAGGGGGGCAATTATTTTATCAAGATCGATCTAAGTCTGGATAGCACTAAGTTCCAATAGATCCCACATATGTATGGAATACCTCCTTCAAATCCAAGGAATACCTTTTTGAATTGTTGGTTATTCGCTTTAGGTTGAAAAATTCCCTTGCTACTTTTATGAGGCTAATGGATGATATCTTGTGGACCTCTACCAACTAATTCATGGTTGTTTATGTCGCTGAATTTTGAGTAGGTAAATCCTCTTTGTGGGCAGAGACGATCCCTCTAGTCGAATGAGTGAGTCTAGCAACAAATGAGACAATATGCAAGACACTTTCCTAGATTACAATCGGAATAAGAGAAGAGGAAGGATACCTACTTCGCTCTGATGCTATAATGCACTCCTTTGTTGAAGATATTGATCACTTTCTCCTTAGGCTTAGTCCTTACTGCTCATAGAATTTGAATACTTGCACAAGGGGCCAATGACATGACAACACATAAAAGTGCAACAAGCATAATCAAATGTAATACACTTAACAGATCAAGGAGCATTAAGATGAATGAAGCATTGACACAAGCATTTATGGAAAGTGAACTAGCAGTTGTATATATTAATAAAAAAGAGAGGAAACATACAACCTAACCCTTAATGTTAGTAGCCCTCCTTGAGTAAATATCCAAGTCCAAGCTCAAGCTCTCCAAGCACTCCTTCCCCAAGCCAAAGTGAATAGAATGTAGGCACTATCTCAGCATAAGGGTAAAAATAATCAGAGACCAACCATTTGGGAATGGAGGGGGATGGATTTATAGGCAAGGAGAGGGAGTTAGAATCTCATCAAATATAGGGGAAGGTCCTCATATCAAGGAGGAAGCTCATAGGGATAAGATCAAATGGTTATATTGGGATAATTCAACCACATCCACAATGAACATCATCCAATTCACCATTATGGAAGCCTCTAGATCATGAAGCTTCTCCTCCACTTTGGGAAAACTTTCCTTTTAGGGTTTAGCATGAGTATCTAGGAAAAATCCGCATTGGAAGTGCAAGGCTACTATAACACAACTTTCCATCAGCATGAGAGGGCAGTGTCACAGTCGTGCTGACCCAGAAATTAGGATTTTGAGCTTATCTTTCTCAAGAAAGGCTCAAGGCAACTTTTAAATAATTCTTCAGGGAGGATTTAGTCTACATATCAAGATGGATACATTGCATAGTTGACAATGTTTTGGAACTCCTAGGTATGACAGAGGGAAGTGCAAGCGACGTGACAAACTATTGTGTAATAGATGCCCCCTAAAGCATGAAGGTAGAACATGGAGTGATGAATGAGATGCTTTACGAGCCATTGCAAGGAGTAGAACAAACACCTTCAGGAGACCTAAAAATCAAGGGTACATATACATATACAAATCTGATACATATGTTATAGATATCAAAACATGAATCCACGGTATGGACGCAACCATTCGGATAGAAAGGACCATGTGAAAAGATCCACAATATGGGCACAACCATCCGAATGAAAGGGATCATCTAAAAATCTAAGATCCACGGTATGGACATAGCTATCAGAATATAGAAGGATCATCATCATCATAGATATAAGGTCCCATGGTATGGTCACAGCTAACCATATAGGGGAAACATGTGTACAATCATGAATAACCCATAACTCTACACAACTTGAGTTATATTAGAAAAAAATCAGAGTCTTGCGCTCCATCCCAACCCGATCAAAGTACAAATTCTAACATGTGAATAAATGTGTCGAAGTCGAACATGCTAGAAAACCACCCAATTACCGACCAATGATGTAAATCGTTAACAGGCATGAGAGAAACCACCAATAATCACAATGGTACTCAAGGTATGGCAGTACAATCCATGAATTTGAAAATGAAGCTGAAGTTGAACACTTGTGGAATCATTCGATTGAAGGCTAATGATGTAAACCTATCATTGAATGCAAATAACTTTCCATTAAGGAATGCAAGCTATAAGGTACTGGAAGGGGGTTTCTAGATCATATTTTAGGATAATGAGATGAAGTTGAGAGGAAGTGACCTGTCGAAGGAGGGCCATGATGATTACCTCTTCATCAACACAAAACAAGGAATAAAGTGGAATAAATGAGTATGATCCAGGACTGTGGCAAAAGGTCAGACAATGTATGGGTAGTAAATTACAGAGAAGACTTCTCTTGAACATATCGACGACATGACTCCGGAGTGTGGAAACATTTGACTCAACATAGGGCCAAGGGTCATGATGAAGAAGCGTAATAGTCAAATGAGAGGAAAAATGGATCACCCAAACCTAGAAGGACAAGTGACTGAGTGAGGATATCCCAAAAGTGACATGAGAATAGATGAATTTCATGTTCAAGAGTGACACGTTGCCTATACAAGAGATGTTTCACTTTCACTTTTTCCCCACTATTTCTAGTGAGTACCCAAATTATTTTTAATCACAAGCTTGAAGGGGATAGCATATGATTTGTCGTATAAGTTCATTCTTCGAATGAATCCATCCTAGTAAGTTTTATGAGTCCTAGGAAGGAGAAACTCAGTCTTGTCATGGTGACAAGTCTTTCATCGTTTAATTTTTACGAGTCCGACAAAAGAGTAATTCGGTGTCTTTTTCATATTTAGAGAGTTTGAAAAAGAGACGAAAAATAACACTCCCTCAGGTCCCTTTTCGTAATTTGTCTCTTGAACCCGAAAAGATAGAAAACAATATTTGAGAGAACCTCCTAACCATGTTCGACTAAGGTGTTCCTTTTTCGTACAATAGTTTATCTCAGTCCAGAAAAGGGTTAAACTTATACTGAGTAGACATCATTTCATTTACTTTTACAAGTTCTAAATGATAAGTAGTCGACAATCTTTTCATTCTTTGAGAGTTAGAAAAGAGATAAGAGATGACTCCCCTAGGAAGAACAAGTGTTATAAAAGGATAACAACTGGTTCCGGTCATGATGGAACTGCTCAAAACATGTAAAGGTCAAGAAGCTGGCTAATAAGACCACTCATCACAAATGTTCCTTAGGCAAAGGTAAAACAACAAAGTGAAAGTGTGTGATCGACCAAAGAGATGGTGACGATGGAATGAAAAAACCAAGGCTCATCTCACAAAAATCAGCTGATAAAAATGGAAATCACGAGATGTAAAGTGGGAATGGTTTCATTTTTAAAGAAGATTGAATCATGAGAAAGTATGCTTGAGTATACTTGAAGATGGTTTCATTTTTTCACAAGCTTGAAACATAAACAAACTATGCTTGGGTTCGGTTTCATTTTTACAGAAGCTTGACACAAAGATAAACTATGTTTGAGATAAGTTTGCATGCCCCTAGCATAAAGAATCAAGTCAAGGCACATGCCCCCCAAGCCTTATTTCATTCACCTAAGTAGAACACTGGTTAATAGGTGGATAGAATGAAGGTTTACTTACGAGATCAATTGAAAGAATCGACTGGGATTTTACGATATCTAACCAAATACTCAGATTGGAAGGGGATTTGTTTCACTTTTTAATGAGATTCACATAGGAAAAGAAACCATGCTCATGACACCTTGTTTCATTTTTTACCAAGGTTGACATAGTAAAAGAACTATCCTCATGGGACTTATTTCATTTTTTAACAAGGTTGGCATAGTAAAAAAAATATCCTCATGGCCCTTGTTTCATTTTTTAACGAGATTGACACAAGATAAGGAACTCTGCTCCAAAGACCTGATAAGAGACCAAAAGAGGCCATGGCTTCCAACAGGTTCTCATCAGATGGGAGAACAAAACTTTAAAATGGATACATATACAAGGATCCAATGGAAAGATTAGGCTCCAATGCCCCCAATACATGATGTACTACATCACCTACTAGATCATCAATAGATGTGGGCATGGAACAGGTGGCCACGTAATTAACCTGTGGTAGGGGTGATACCGCTTGCACATAAGAATCATTTAGGGATGATGGTTTATTGGGAGTTGATTCAGGACCAATGAATGTAAGCTGATCCATGATCACAATTCTCCCTTCACGCAGGAGAAAAACCACTCGCAAAAGGGAAGAGACAAGAGCTCCCATGACATAAACAAAGTCACGACCAAGGAGTAAATTGCCTTGGACAGCCATCACATCTATATAAAAAATCTTTCCTCCCAAAGAAATAATTAACTTAGGAAGGATCCCTAACGGTTGACTGGTTCCTCTGTTAAAAGCTAATAGATTCTAGGTGAAAGGGACAAGCTAAGGAGAACCTAAAGCTTTCCAAGCAGTTGAGGACAAAATACTAACATATGCGCCCTCGTTTATGAATGTGCTAGCTATGGCCATATGGTAAGCCTGTAATGTAATCTGGAAAGGCACATAAGACAGAAGACGATATCCTACCAGTAAACTCGAATCAAAAGAAGCGATGAAACTACTTGGAGTGGGTGTCGTAGGAACGTGAGAGTTTCCCTTTTGCTCTATGGGAATAGGAGAATTTCTCTCATGCACCTCAGGAATAGGAGGATTTACCTCTAGTTCATTCGAAATTGAATAAATCAAAAGAACCTGAGCAATATGAGGTTCACTCTCTACCAGAAAGGTACGGTTAACTTAAGGTGGAACCAAGTCTATCGTTTTCTCAACCAATGGTTGGTCGAGAACAGACTTACGAGACTCACTTCTAGAGAGAGCGGGGTTGACCAAAGATGGATTTTGATCAATCACTAGATCAACTAGTGAAGGATCAGGGAAAGATTCGGATAACCAACCAGGAGACAAGGTTGGGAAGTTGTAAGTTTTTCCAACTCTTTGGAGGCTTCATCCATAAGAGGAAAAAGGCAAATGGGATGATTACCTTCACAGAACTTACAGGGAAATTTGACTTTTCCCTTTTTCCCATGGACCTTATTATTACTAGTTGAAGGTTTATCACCTGCATGATCACCAAAGGTTGATGACCAAAGCTGATGTGAACCTATGGGCCACACTTCTAAGACCTTGGGAATACCAGGACAATTTTGAAGAAGGTGGTCACCCTTACATAGCATGCAAGGGAATTTTACTTTTTGGGGCTAGTTGGAAGATTTTTCTACATGAGTTGCATCCGTAGCAATGGTTTCTTGGTTTCTCCCTTGCTTATTTTTCTTCTTCTTCTTCTTCTTCTTCGTCCTCTTCTTCTTCTTCTTCTTCTTAGCTTCCTAGTTACTAGAATCCAAACTTTCACCAGGCGAAGAGGAATAATGAGGTGAAGAAATAGGCAAAGAAGGAAAGGGGTCAAATTTAGGATCAACGTGAGGTTGATGTTGTTTAAGTGGAGGAAAACTTGGTTGAGAAGCAGTTTGGACACTTGGAATCACCAAGGTCGAAAATACCCAAACTGGCAGACCAATGGTCAATATAGGAAGGGACAACGTTTCCATATAGGGAGCACCAGTATTTCCAAAAGAAGGAAAAGGAATAGGATTACCATCGGAGGAGTTTCCTTGACTGGTAAACTTAGGAAATGTTGCCATTAGTATCAACCTAAGATCTACTAAGGAGTATTTCCATAGGAAGGATGTTGTTTCCGCGATCAATTAATTTTAAAAATTAACAACAAATAAATAAAAAAGGGGTAACTAGGAGAAATAGTTTACCAAGTATCTTTGAACCACAATATACACCTTAGCTCAAACCAAGTACTTAAAGTACGACGACCAATATCCCTATATGCTATGTTCGGTGTATCATGTTTACAAGGCAGCTGACTCAACTACCTATGGCTACGGGGTCCAGGGCAGTGCCCCGGGGATAACTTTTTTGGGCCCTATATTAGGTTGGGTGGACCTACCTATGGTTTTGTGGATGGTTTTCGCACATGGTTTTGGACACGATGATTTTCAGTCCATGGTATTGGATGCTTCAACATGTATATATATGCATTGTAACATTGAAAGGAACATAATGAAAAATAAATCTAGTAGTCTCGGTTTTGGGATCTAGGGGAAAATCTCTGTGTATATGTGTTTTATGTGTTATGCTCTCGCATTGTTTATTTTATGTTCTTAGAATTCGTATGTAAGTAATTTTTGTACGAGGTTAAAAACTACATTTGGTATCAGAGCTGTTTTGGCTTCAAGGGGATGCCTTTTTTGTTGAGGGGTTTCACTCGGGCCTGTGGTAGACCCTATTCAGTGGGAGATTTACGGGATCGATTCTAGTGGTGAAAGAAGATGGCGAGCAATGGAAAGATAGAGATCAAGAAATTTAATGATCATATTTTTGAGTTGTGTAAACTCAAGATGGAGGATTTCTTGGTGGATAAAGATCAATGGATCGCAGTAGATCTGGGTACTAAACCAAGAGGAGTTTCTGATGAAGAATGGAAGAAGTTGGATCAAAAGGAAAAGAGCACAATATGATTGTGTGTCTCAGATTCAGTATTGCTGAATGTATTAGAGGAAGCTACGACGAAGGCTTTGTGGGACAATCTAGGGACTTTGTACCAATTTAAGTCTCTGGTGAATAAACTATTCCTACAGAAAACGTTGTATAACCTAAGGATGAAAGATGGAGACTCGGTGACAGAGAATCTGAACGCATTTAATACTGTGGTAAGTCAGTTATTATGTGTTTATATTAAAATTTTAGATGAAGATAATTGCATCAGTTTTTTGTGTTCTCTACCAGATTCGTGGGATAGTTTGGTTATTGCAATAGGTAGCAATGACATTACCTTGCAGTTTGATGAAATAGTCTCATCCTTGCTAATGGAGGAGATGAGATGGAAAAATATGGAGAGCTAGAATGGTGATGCCTTGTATGTATAAGGATGGTCATAGAACAGAAACAAAAATAAGTCTTTGAGTGGGAGATCTATATCTAGAGGGAGATCTAAATCTCTAGGAAAACTTGTAAAGGTGGTGTGTTGGAAATGCGAAAAGGAAGGGCACTACAAAAGGGACTATAAATATAAAGCTCTTGACAAAGGAAAGGGATCTGATGATGCTCCTTCTGCAGAGGCAAAAACCACCTCAGATGAAGGTGGGGATGTGTACTTGGCTTCTTCAAGTACACATGTAGATCATGATGCATGGCTGATTGACTCAGGTGCATCCTTTCACTTCACTCCCCATAGAGAGTGGTTCAACGAGTATGAGAAATACAATGGTGGTGATGTTTTCTTAGGGGATGATAGGAAGGCTAGAATAGTTGGTCGCAGAAAAGTAAATTTGAAGTTGCAAGGTGGAAGGTTTAGAACACTTCCGGGTGTTTTGCATATTCCTGCATTAGCCAAAAATCTGATTTCTATAAGCAAGCTGGATGGTGCAGGTGTAAAAAAAGTGTTCGAGAAAGATACCTGCAAGATGGTTTGAGGAGCACTGGTATTTATGTGGGGAGTTCGAATTGGAACTTTGTACAAGTTGCAAGGTAGCACTGTTATTGATGGGTGCAACAATTATGTGGTTCCTGAAAGTGCAACACAAAATCTAGTGGTCTCTAGAGAAAATACCATGCTATGGCATCAAAGGCTTGGACATACT
This sequence comes from Pinus taeda, assembly GCA_000404065.3. Classification (NCBI taxonomy): domain Eukaryota; kingdom Viridiplantae; phylum Streptophyta; class Pinopsida; order Pinales; family Pinaceae; genus Pinus; species Pinus taeda. Next base: position 43,159 of record APFE030057529.1, read on the forward strand.
GGAGAGAAGGAATTTCAAATACTTCATGGTAAAGGTATGGTAGAAGGTATGGATAATAACTCTCTAGATTTTGATTTCTATGAAAATTGTGTATATGGGAAGCAGAATCGGGTGAGTTTCCCCTCTAGTGGTAAGATGGTGGAACATATATTAGAGCTTGTGCACAGTGATGTGTTTGGACATGTGAAGGTTCCATCACTAGGTAAGTCTATGTACTATGTATTATTTATAGATGACTTATCAAAGAATACATGGATATATTTCCTCAAGAAGAAATCTAAAGTCTTTGACAGGTTTAAAGAATTTAAGGTTGTGGTGGAAAATGAAACAGAGAAGAAGATAAATGTGCTGAGGACAGATAATGGTGGGGAATTTTGCAACAAGGGATTTGAAGAATTCTGTAAGAAGTGTGGTATAGCACGGCAGGAGACTACTCCATACACACATGAGCAAAATGGAGTTGCAGAAATAATGAACAAGATGTTGATGGAAAGGGCAAGAAGCATGCTCAGTGGTGCTAGGTTAGGATAGGAAATTTGGGCAGAGGTGGTGGAGACAACATGTTACATGGTCAACAGATCACCTTCATCAACATTGGAGGATAATACTCCACAAGAGATATGGACTGGTAAGAAACCCTCTCTTTCACATCTGAGGGTATTTGGATGTCATGCATATGTACATGTTTCAAAGGAGAAAAGAAACAAGTTGGATAGTAAATATGAGAAGTGCATCTTTATTGGGTATAAGGATGGTTTAAAGGGTTATAATCTTTAGAACCCAGTGAAAAGGAAGGTTGTGTACAGCCGAGATGTGGTGTTCATAGAGGTGAAAGATGTTATTAAACATGAAGTCCAACCAAAGGAACCTGAGAAGATAGAGTTTAAGCTTAAGGAGGAAGAATAAAACTCTATAACAGAATAGGAATCAGAAGATGAAGACCCACAAACTCCCGGTGTGAGAAGATCAGTGCGAGAAAGAATGCAACTATAAAGGTATAGTCCATTTGCTTTCTGTTCAAATTTTTCTTTATCTATTACTGATGATGATCCCAAAACTGTGAAGGAAGCAATAGATTCAGAGGATGGAAAACTTTGGAAAGAGGCCATGGTTGATGAAATGGCATCTTTACACAAAAATGAGGCTTTGGATCTGGTGGAGTTGCCGATTGGAAGGAAAGCCAATGGCAGCAAATGGGTGTTCAAGAAGAAGACAAATGTGGAAGGAAAGGTGGAGAAATACAAATCTCGATTGGTAGCAAAAGGTTATTCCTAGGTGTCGGGAATTGGTTTTGGTGATATTTTTTTCTCCTGCTGCTAAGGTAGCTTCTATTAGATTACTTTTATCTATTGCTGCTGCTTTTGATTTTGAGGTAGAACAGATGGATGTGAAAGACAACAATTCTTCACAAGGATATGGAAGAAGAGATCTACAAGAAGCAACCTAAAGGTTTTGCGGTGAAGGGTAAGAAAGAACTAGTATGCAACTTAAAGAATTCTTTGTATGGGTTCAAACAATCACCAAGGATGTGGTATCAAAAATTTGATACATTTATATGGGGACTTGCCTTCACTAGAAGCAAAGCAGATCACTATGTGTATTTTAAATTAATTGGTGACCATGTTATTTATTTGGTCTTGTATGTGGATGATATGTTGTTGGTTGGAAATGATGACAAAGAAATTATTCGAGATTTGAAGACCCAATTTTCCTCCAAATTCGACACAAAAGATCTTGGTGCTGCAATCTATATTTTGGGCACGGAAATTAAAAGAGATTGGTCAAAGAGGAAGCTTTGGTTAAACAAGAGGAAGTATGTCGAGACAATATTTCAGAGGTTTAATATGTAGGATAGTAAACCGATGAAGGTTCCTATTCCTGTAGGTGTAAAGTTATTAGCTAAAAAGTGTCCCAAGACACAAGAAGAGGAAGAGGACATGTCCCGTGTTCCATATGCAAGTGCAGTCGGTAGCCTAATGTATGTGATTATCTGTACTAGACCAGACATTGCACATGCAGTGGGAGTGTTGAGCAGGTTTATGTCAAAACCAAGGAAGGATCATTGAACAAGAGTTAAGTGGGTTATCAGGTATTTGTGTTGGACACCTAATCCTCAATGGGTTAGTGTGGAAGCCAAATAGACAAAAGGAGTCCAAGAGACCTTGGGATGTGGAACCCAACGGTCAAACCATGTACTATAAATGTGTATGTTTTGTTAATAAAAAATGTACTCTCATGTTTTATCTTTCATATTCTATTACTGCTGTTAGTGTCGGTCTTAAGCCCTCCATCAGTGATCAATAGCTCTTTGCATATGCATAGTTAGGTGTCTCATCAGTGTCAATTTTGCATCCCACTAGGCATGCCATAACACTGAATGGAGGAGCTGGTCTTTGTTCCCTTCTTGGCTTTGCTGGATGAGGTTGTACTACGATGTAATTGAGTCATACTTGTTGTTATTTTTGTTTTGAGGTCCCAGGTCTTAGGTCTAGGGTTTTGAGTCAAAATCATTTCAAGGTCATGAGTCAAGGTCAGTAAGTGCCCAGCAAGCCAGAGGGAGGTATGTACATATGTTTCATTGTTATTTTCATCAGCTACAGATCATTTTATGCCTTGGATTTAAAAACCCTGTTTTTAAGTCCAAGGTCATGTCAAATTTGTAAAAATAAGCAAATTTTCAGAAGTTTGCAAAAGTGTCGGCAACAACCCTGGTTCCTTCTCCACAATCCATCAGATGGTCAACCTGCAAAAAGAATGGAGTCAAACGCATCAAAGGAGCTCATTTCAGGACAAAAAGACTCTAAACAGTGTTAAAAAGAAAAGCAAATTGAAAACATTAGAAAGTGGGTTCTAAAGTTAATTTTTTTTTAAAATGACCCTATAAAAGCTCATTTCCCTCTTTAGTCACTCTTATTGTGCAATTGAGAGTGAAATTTTTGTGCTAAAGGCAAAGAAGGCGATTTCGTGGCAACGTTCAGCAAATTCAGTGCCTGGGAAAGTGCGCGGTCATTTCACAAGTGTGCGCGGATTTCTGGGCAGTGCACGGCTCTGAGAGGAGTTTTTTGCTGAAGGAAAATACACAGGCGTGGATTTCTGGGTGGTGCGCGGCTTTTCTGGGGAGGTGCGCGGTCATTTGGGCAGTTTACACAAAAACTCACCCAAACAGTAAACTTTCTTCCAAGTTCACTCAAATTTGCCAAGGTATGATAATGTCATGGATGGGTAGCATGTTTATGGTCATTTTTTCCATGAGAAATTATGAAGAAATAGGTTAAATGGTTGATGTCTTTGCAAGCTTATGTTAGGTTGTATTGTTTGTTTTTCAAGGTAATTTTTCCTTTATTCCCTTCCGTTAGTTTCCCATGATAAATTCACATGTGTTAGAGTGTCATTTTCATTAATCTTATTTGCAAATTAATGCTAGACCCCATCCCGAAATCCATGAAACCCTAACCCCTCTTAAACCATATTTTAAACCCTAGTTTTCTACCATGCATCATGCTCAAACCCTACACCATTACACACAACAAATTATATATGTAAATTGCACAGCAAAAGAATAAAAACAAATATAGTAAAAAGAAAAGAAAATGATGACAAGGCATGCAAACAAGAATTGTAAAAAATAGTAAAAAATATAATTTGCATAGCCTTATAAAAAACAAAAGAAAAATGTCATCTTGCTGTAAATATCAAAGGTTAGAAGTTGTGTAAAATCATGACAAAGTTTATCAAATGTATCCGCTGCTAGCTATCAAAAAGGAGCAGTTTTGCTGTGCCAGGGTTTGTCAAATAACATGGTATCATCTCCTTTTCCCTAGACTCTGTTTTCCTACCCATTCCCTTCATGAAAAACCTAATTCAATTGCCTATCCCATTTTCAAACTCCCTATGCAATTGAATCTCCTTCCCTATTGTCAAAACATGCAATGAAACCCTAATTCACTCATGATAAATGCAATTATGAAGCTGGCCGGCGCGATTGAAAAACTGCTGTTGTGAAAAATTGGTTGGCAGACTTTGCTAGTAGGTTTCACTACTCCCTAATCCTAATTCACTATATCCCCTCATTCCCCTAATTCCCTTGATACAATCCCTCTCCCCTCCATTACAAAATAATCACAGCAATCCTTCCCTTCCCCTTGTAATCAAAATACCCAAAACCCCTGTTTTCTATCAGCATTAAATGGCCATTTTACATGCGAAAAAACAGAGTATGCTTATGAAAGGCATGCAAAAACAAAATGAAACGAGCTGCCTGTTATTTGTACATAAGTGATGCTGCCCTATCCTCCTATGCCCATGGCATCCTCCCCTCCATCATGAAGATTTTCATTGTCCTTTCCCTTGATTTTTAAAAAACAAAACACAGTTTCCATAAATAAAGTATTGATTTGCAAATGTTGAAAGATGGAATGACATATTTAGCATTATGTGATAGTTTCCTTCAGAATTCCCTTCTTATATATATATTT
>APFE030057529.1:65491-93328 GCA_000404065.3 Pinus taeda
AAAATTTTTTTTTTTTTTTTTTTTTTTTTTTGGTCTGAGTCCCAATAGAAGGCATTCGTTGAGTTGAAGTTTCGCCTCTTCTCTACACTGGTACTCGCATTTCCAAACTTGCAACAATCATTTTAAACTGAGACAAATGCCTCCAACTATGCTATTGGTGTAATCCTCACCTGACACAAGAATCTAATGGCCTATCATAATGAGACACTTTATGATACAATTTGGAAGTAACCCTCCTATGTTAAAGAGATGTATTCCATTGTGCAAGCTTGCCGACAATGGAAGCATTAAATTTCCGGGGAAGTAGACAATCATCCACATTGATCACCGACCTCTTCAGTTTATACAAACACAAGGGAATTTACAGAATGATCACCATCAAAAGTGGTCTGCATATTTGCAAAAAATCCACTTTAACATTAAATACAAAAATGGCATAACCAATCATGTTGTAGACTACCTCAGTTGGCCCCTAGTTACAACACTTACTACTATTCTCGACTCTTGTGGCCACGAGACTGCTGGATCGTCGCAATTGTACAAAAATGATCCAATGTTTGCCTCCACATAACATATGCTAGTGGATGGCAAGAAAGTTCCACATTTCCACGTCCAAGACACATTATTATTCTACTTGAGCCACCTTTTTGTTCCTTCAAGCGAGCGTTCCAAGACAATTTGGGAGGCACACTACAATTGGGTTGCAAGACACTTTGGTGTGGAGGAAACTATGGTTGTACTACAAAAGTACTTTTATTGGCCAAAACTCCAACAAGATGTTGGGAAATATATCAAATGCTGCACTTCCTGTACCATTTCCAAGGCAACAACTAGGAAGCAAGGCATGTACACTCCTCTTCCTACTCCCATCCAATCTTGGGAATCCATCTCCATGGACTATCTATCTAACCTCCCTTCTACCAAGCATGGTAATAACTATGTATTTTTGGTCGTGGACTTATTTTCTAAGATGGCTATATTGGAGTCTTGCAAGAAGAGTATCACAACATAGGACAATACCAAACTATTCTTTGAATGAGTGTGGGTACATTTTGGGATCCCACAGACCATTATATCAAATTGGGATAGCAAGTTCCTGAGCACATTTTGTTCAATCCTCTAGACACTATTGGACACCAATCTTACCAAGTCGACTGCATTCCATCCCCATATTGATGGCCACACTAAGGTCATCAACAAGATGATAGTGAACATACTCCGCATGTAAGACTTCAAGAATCCATGAACCTGGAATGAGAGCCTTCCCTATGTGAACCAAAATTATAATAGAGCTCTCCATATATCAACTGGTCACAATATCCTTCAAGTGGGTTTAGGATTTCAATCATTATCTCCGATTGATGTTGCCATGCCTCATGCGACTACACAGACATAATCCACACATGTATAGTCCAAGGATGATAAAGAAGCCATATTTACTGAATGCATCCAACACATACACTATACGGTTCATGACATCTTGGAGAATTATAATTCCAAGTACAAGCAGCGACATGACCAACATTGGGTGCCACACAAGTTTCAGGTGGACTAATAAGTTTGGTTACATTTGCAGAAAGAATTCCTTACTGGATCACATCAGAATCTCAGACCACTTCGAGATGGGCCTTACACCATTACCAAGGATGTGTGAGACAATTATTTTGAGCTCAAAGTTCCCCCATTCCTTAGCCTGCACCCAATGTTTAATGTGGACTACCTTTGACCATACTTTCCACCATTACTGGACACATTAGACATTGTAGAATGACTCACACCAACAAAGCTAAACCTAGATTTCATGGAACATGCTACAACTGATTGGATCATGGACACACAAATCAAGAACACTTACCGACAACATATCCAACTGAAACGGGTTGTCAAAGTTGGCCAGCTCCTGAACCAAGGCAAGTGGCTCAAAAGGGACCAAGTTGAGCAAAGTTTCCACATCTCATGGAGGCACTTAACACAATGGGGTTCATCTATTCCTAATGGGGATGAATGATATAGGTGGATATCGGTTTCCACCCACATATTCCACTTGGAACCCCAACATTGTACCATTATTTCTTTCAGTTTCCGTAATTGTAGGACAATTTACTATTTTTGGCATTTTGTCGGGTCCTGAACTTCCAGAGCTGTTTTGAGGCCCTAAATGACAGGTTTTTGGAAAGCAAGAGAATGTGAGACATCATCTAGTGTTTGTAGTCAAAAGTTGTAGTCCTTAGATATATATTTCTAACGGGGCATCGTGCGTGTCAAAGAAAGATCGTATGCCAAAGTTATGAACCCCGAAAACTGATGTACCTATTTACCCCAACGAGGCCCATAGTTTTGGCATTTCATCTCATAGGGTTAGGTTTTTGGATATTTATGGTTTTACATTGTTTCTCAATTATAAATAGGCCTTCGAGCCTCATTGTAATATTGTTTAGAGGCATGTAGCCGCTACATCTCTTCTCAGAGATAAGCTACCATCACTCGAGCTAGTCTATTTCCATTTGTATGTAAGCATATTTCATTCTTTGATATTAATGAAATGAACATTTATTTCTGATGCATCTTTGTGTTTATGTTTATATCTGTATTTAGTTTCGTTCCTACACAAGTCTAAATCAATGGTGGTCATATTATTTTCTTTTTTCAAACACATTAATGGTGGCATGCTAATGGAGTGACTTTTATCACTCACCTCACATACTTCTATATTAAGTTCATTTGTTTTGTTTCGTATTAAATTCTACCATCAATAGGTACAAGTGGACACAATATTGGAGATATGCTTGTTCCATCTTCACCTAAAGAAAAGACACTTGTCTCTGTGACTATTGAGGCTGAGCGATGTGTATCTCGTACTATGCTAATCAATCTTGTGGTTGGGACTCATTCAGACATTAATTGGGTCCACATGGTATGCTCTGGAAAGGTGTTTCTACGAGAACATTTACCAGATTGTGAATATATATCAGAGAAATATTTTTAGCATGGCTAGAAGAATAAACCAGTTAAGTTGGGAATTGAGGTTCAAAAGCTCATATTGAGTTTTGATGTCTTTTGGGGCCAAGTGGTCGGTCTACAACAGATGGCGTTGGTTGAGAAGTGGATTCGTACAAGGATGGACGGTGCTCATATGTGGGAATGGGTTGAGAAATATTGGGTATTGATTCTAAATTATCGATCTCATATTAAAATTCTTTATAATCATTGGTATTGTTTCCACTTCCTCCATGTTGATGATTCTCAAAATATTTTGGAAACATCCTAGGTTAAAGGTTGTAGCTTCCTTACCTTGCAACATTGTCACATTGATGTTGACCCTTTTAAAGAGGTGCTATGTAAGAAGCTTATTTTGGTTAAAATTCTAGGTCTTCCTTTGGTTTTTTAGTCTCGACTGGTGCTGACAGATGTAAGGAATTCTATTGGGCCGTTTTCTTATCTAGAGGAGACGAGATTGGTTAATATGGATAAATGCATTTCTTGGATATTAGTGGAAGCCAATTTCTTGGATAGACTTCCTACTTAGGAGGATCTTATTTGGGGTGGATTTTCTACCCGGGAGTGCATAGACAATTAGGGAATTCCTTTCTTTTTCTTGGGGTGTTATGCGACTAGTCACCTTCTTGCTGATTTTACTCATAGATTCGATGTTTCTCACCATAATATTTCGAAGTGGGTTATAGTGCGTGACAATAAGTGGTATTCTTCAAGTTACATTCAACAATCTATTGATGCACATGGGAGAGGTATACTATATTTACTAGGTACCATATTTGATATCCCGTATGTTGATCCTTTATTACCTTTTGTTAATAATTTGGATTCAAATGTAGCCTTTAGGGACATGTCTTATGTTCCTCTATCGTTTTTCCCTCTGCACTCATCAGAACTTGATTATGGTTTTGAGACTATGGAATCTCCATTGGCTTATGGGGATTCATTCTTAGTTCTTGAGGGCTGGTAGATTATTCATGAACCCATTTTGACTTTTTGGTCATCGGTAAAGATAATCAGGGTGTATTTACCCTTTTTACCATTCACCCCCAACTGAGCACATGTCCTTCGATCTCCTAATTTTTTGGTCTTGAGGACATACATTTATCTTCTTCTAGGGATGCAGTGGCTTCAAATGTGCACAAGATTTCTCCAATCATTCAATCTAGTACTTTTTCTAGGGACATGTCACTGACTAACTCGGTCAACAAAGACATTGTATTACTAAGGCTCCATCTTGACATTGATATTGAGCCATTACCTATTCACTCCTCTTCCTCTCCTATGGCCACTGTGAATGTTAGTCCTAATTCTCCCCAGAATGTGACTATAAGAAGGAAGAGGCATCCCAAGTCACATATGGTCCTCCTTGATGAGGATATCAATCATAAGGATATGATTCTCCAATTGGAGGGTTCTACTCCACCCCTCATTGATAATAAGACTTCATCTCATGTCCAAGATCTTAGAGAGTATATGTTGGATGCTTACCGTACTCCATGAAGATTTTTTCGATCAATATTAGGGGGCTTGGGTGATCCCATAATATCCTCACTTTCAAACATTTTATTTGGGTAAAACCTCCTTTGATCATTTTGATACTAGAGACTATGATGGCTATCCATAAGGTGTGGCCAATACTCCTTAATATCTATTCTGACTGGAAGCCATGTGAAATTGATGAAGTGGGTCCATAGAGAGGTTTGGCTACTTTTTGGAACCCACGAGTTGTTAACTTTATGGCTTATAAATCCTTTGCAGGTATCCTACTATCTAAATTTATCAGGGGTTCGAAGACTAGATTTCATATCCTCAATACATATGCACCTTATTCATCTAGATTGTACTTTTGGGATCAACTAAAATGCTGCGATATATTGAAAATAGGTTCATTCATTTTGGCGGGAGATTTAAACCTCACTATGGATGTAAGGAAGATGTGGGGTGAAAAAAGTAAAATGGATCTGAAGGATATATTTTTCATAGATATATTTAAAAGAAATAATTTGGTGGACATCTTGCCAGTGCCCATGATGTTGACCTAGAGAAACGGTAGGAATGGCTCAAATGGTATGGCAAAGTGATTCAATCGTTTCCTAATTCATGAGAATCTGGTGGAAAGTCATGGAATTTTCTAATCCTAGGTTATTCCTTTTGGGATATTGGATCATGATATGATTATTCTACGATGATGTTGAGATGAGGAATGACAATGTATGCCTTTTAAGTTTAATCACAATTGGCTAACAAATCCATATTTTGATGCATTGGTTAGCTCAAATTGGAATGGTGGTTCTGATCTTCCAGTTACTATGCCATTGGAGTTAATTAGTCAGAAGCTCCAGGAACTTAAGAGGATTTTTTGTTGTTGGGTTTGTGTTCGAAAGATGAATCATATTAAATAAATTGAGGATATTGGTTGTAAACTTGGTATGTTGGTTGATCCCTCACACATGGATTATTTCTCGATTACACAAAATTTGCAGATTTCCAGTTTGGAAGGACATAAAAGGGGAATTATTAAGATTTAGGAGGAGGAATGGTGTATAAAAACTTGGGCCATTTGGATCATTGGGCGTGATAAGAATATGAAATTATTTCACAATTATGCCTCTAAAAGGATATGTGAAAAAACCATTTGGGAATTGAGGGATATAAATGGAATTTGCATTACCTCCCTAAAGGATATACAACCGGAGGTTGTTAATTATTTTTCATACATAATATCAAGAAAGAGAGGGGAGTGGACATTGAAAGGAAAATGAAAGTCATCAATACATTTCCTATAATGTTTGATGCAGAGGAAACTGTGAAAGTCTATTGAGATATCACTCTAGATGAGTTGGTGATGACTATGAAGTCCTTTTCTAGTGATAAGACCCTGGTTCTAGATGGCTAATTGATAGACATTTCCCTACATTTTCTAGATATTATCGGGCTAGAGTTCTTACTGGTTGCTGAGGAATCTCCCACATTAGGTATTACTCTTGCTGCTATAAATTCCACTTTTATATGATTGATCTCAAAGGTATCACATGTTACTTCTTTGATGGACTATCGTCCCATCTCCCTGTGCAGCACCGTGTATGAAATTATTTCGAAAATTATTGAAAATCATTTTAAAATCAATTTGTCTAAACACATTACACTAGAGCAATTTCACTTTCTTCAACACTGTCAAATCCAAGATGTTGTGGCTATAGCTCATGAGACATTACACTCGATCAAGGTTAAGAAAATTGAGGCTATTTGACTGAATCTTAATCTCCACAACGCTTTTGACTGTGTGGATTGATCATTCTTGGAAGTAGCTCTAAATAAAATTGGTCTTTCATTAAATTCTATTGCACAGATTATGTATTATATAACATCAACCACTTTTATGGTCCTCATAAATGAAAAACCTACTAATTTTTTCTCTGTAGCCCATGGACTTCGTCATGGATGTGCATTGTCACCACTTCTTTTCTTACTTTTCATTGAGGGTATGAGAAATTTAATCTCGGTGGAACATAATTGTGAGACACTTTTGAGTGTGCATATTTCTAGACATATTAAGATCACACCTCCCATATTTGTCAATGATGTGTTATTATTTGGTAATATTCTATTGTGGAATGGAGGTATATGCCTTCGATCATTTGTCTCTTTGCTGATACTTTTGGGGTATGCATGAAAAATTCAAGTCCCTTTCGAATTCATTATTCCCTTATGATGCTTTAGTATGGAGATTGTCGGTATATTTTTAATTGACCATGGATCAATAGATTCTGATTTTAAATATCTCATTTTTATCCTCAAACCAAAAATTATGGGATTAAAGACTAGCATTGGTTGACTGCTAAATTCTAGCATAGCTTGAATACTTGGTCGCATAGCTGGTTCTAATTGGGGGGTCGTTTGATTATGGTATAGGAGGTTTTACAAAGCATATCAGTTTATTGGTTACATCTATATATTCTTCCCAAATACATTATCAATAGGATCAAATCGATCATCTCTAGATTTATTTGGGTTGGAAATTCAGATAAACATAAGTTCCACTTATCCCATCTTGAGGTATTATCGCAGAGGATGGAAGATGGTGGTTGGGGTATCAAGCAAATAGAAATGTATAGTTGGGCATTATTAATGTAGAATTTTTGGAGAGCCATTAATGGATATGGTCTTTGGTAGTGGATCATCAAGATGAATTATCTACAAAATCAGACTATGTTGCAGTGGATCAAGGATGGAGAACACATCCCATGTGCCATCTCATATATATGAAGGATCCTTATGAAAGTTAGACCATGGATATCGAGCAACATCATATGAAAAATTGGAGAGGGTGTTAATGTAGAAATTAGTTTAGATCCTATATGTGGCTTTAAGGGGGGCCACACATTACTGTTAGATCTTCTCAGATAGGTTCATAATATTGGAATCTATTATATCAAGCAGATTGTAGTTAATAATGATTTATTACAACCTAAATGGATGATGAAAACTGACATTAGATTATATGGAGAACATGGTTTTTGCTAGGATAGGTATGTTCGAAATATATCATTGGTTGACATTTCACTATATGATAAAGATGACATATTTTCATGGGCAAGTAATTTGAGGCAAGGTAAATTTTTGGTTAAGGATGCATATTGGTATATTTCTCCTTCTCCTCCTCAATCAGAGTCTTGCTGATGGTTCTTGAAAATTTGGAAGTGGAATATTGCTATTAAGCTCAAGGTATTTGAGTGGATAGTTTGGCATAACATGGTATTAACGTGGGAAAATATTTGTTGAAGGGGTTTTGCTAGTTCTGGAAATTGTATTTTGTGTTGATGATCAAGAGGATGCAATTCATTTATTTCTTCAGTGCGCATTTGAAAAATCAATTTGGAATGGAGTGATGATCCTTCTAAATATTTAGGTGGACAGGGTTTCCACCATTGAAGAATCTGGGGCCAATGTGGTATTAATGTGATTCTTCTTGACTTGATAACTATTTGTGAGGTGTTTTAACTTTTCTTCTTAACATAGTCATTAGTTATTATTAGAGTGTGTCTTCATTATTTCATCAAATAGCTACCAAAATAAAGAGATAAGAACACAAGATGTTTGGATTTCTACCAGGGCCAAAACCTCTCCCTCTTGGATAGGAAAACCCACACACAATTCTTCTTATAGAGATTCCAATTGATGAATACCAAGACCATGACCCTTGACCTACTAGGCCACTCCAAAACCAAGAAACCAATCCTCTTCTTGCTGCTGAGATCATCATCATCATTACTGCTTCACAAATATCATCATTCATGCTTCATTCATTGAGATATTCATGGGAGTATGATTGTTGTACCATATCTCCATCTGTACTTGGTTCATTGTTGTTGCTTCATCATTGTTCCATCTTCACTGCATTCTTACTAAGATCATCTCTACTGCACCATCATTGTTGTTGCATCATTATTTCACCCTTGCTGCATTACACCAATATATTCTTTATACCACCACCAAGACCATGATTATAATTCAGATCATGATTGTGTTTAGTAGGTATGGTGAGACTGATGATCATAGAGATCCTCTTCATCATGAACACAAAAAGGCTGTGAGACAATGATCTCTATGACTGTGTTTATGCCGAGACAAAGTATTCCTGAGATCCTTCTTCTAACATGAGACTATGACTATGTCTTCTCCTGTACTTTCATCAAGACTATAATCAAATTCTCCTTGCATTGAGGTCTACTATAGTTATGCCGAGACTGTATCACTATGACCTTGTAACTAGACCGAGATTCTGTCCTCATTTGAAGTTGCAGACTTCTGAATAGGCCTCCAAAAAATGTTATCTGAAACTGTCTTCCTGCACCTTATGTACCCATCCATAGTTGGAGAGACTTGTATGAAAATATGAGCTTCTGTGGTGACCTCAATGATCTATTTATAATTGTCATGTCTTTATAAATAAGCCCATATAAATGAAGTGTTGTGTCACTTCATTTGAGCCGACATGACTAATATTTATGTCATTTTGCTAGATGACTTGACTGTATTTGATATATTTTTGTCTTAGAGGGCTAATATAGTCACTAGGTAGACTTATATTCATTACAAATATGCTCAAGAAGATCTCTTTACACATATATTTGAGTCTCTGACTTTCTTAGACCTATGGAATGAGAAAGAAACTTATTCTTATAACTTACAAAAATAATATTTCTTTTTCTTGATAAGTACAAAGATCAAATTACATTTTTAAATACCAAACCTAGTTATACATTATTCAAAAAATCCCTCTTAACTAGGGAGGTATTTATTATGGTATTTTGTCATTCTCAATCTAAATAATTTATCATAAGAATAATCAGATTGGTAATCCATCTGTTATAGAATCATAGTAACCAACATTGTTTATAGCAAGGCCTTGACTAACAACTCTATCTCTCATAATATCAAAGCACAGTTTTGGTGGGCCTAATGATTTATAGACACCTTTATCATTGTCTCTCAAGGTACATACCCACCCAGGTGTTCACTAAGTATGACCTTCTAGGACTATTCTTATATTCGGTTCCCTGCCCTCAAAGAATATCGGTCCTATTGCCTACTATTATATTGGATGCCCTACACATCCTCAAAGAGCATAAGATGCCAAATCATTACTCAAAGAGCATAAGACAAGAATTTTGTGTCTATCATGTGTCTACATTTCCATTCATGGCCTTCGCCTAGACTTACAATTGCTAGTCTTGGTCTAGTGCATGACACATGAAATAGAAAAACACAATTGTCAACCCTTTTAATCAGGGGTGATATAAGCCAAGCTCCCTCTTGACCAGGGACCTGTTAGAGCTCTCTCTTAGCTATGGACTCTTCTATACATTAGAAACTTCTTCTTCATGGGTCCTTCAACTGCTTGATCAACTTCTCTCCTTGATTTCATAAAATTTAGTTGAGCTTCTTTCTTGTAGGGAAACAATCATTGATCACTTTCCTCCTTAGTTCGTCATGTCATTCCTTTCTTCATGGAAAATGACCTTATTTATATATGGAACCTTCATCATATTACTACTTCTTTCTCATCATGCTTCTTCCGTTCATCACATGAATCCTAGTTGTACTTATAAGTAGCCCTGCATGAACTTATCCAAATATTATTCAAGAAATCAAATATATCATTAAATCAAATTGTACCTTACTAGGTGGCTCTTCATCATGACATATTTTTGTAGGTATCAACATCATGCATTCATGTTGACACATCTCCCAAAGATATCCATTTTCAAGAGTCTATATCGTTTCCATCAGAGTCTTCATATCTTTCTGGGGGATTTTCTAGTCAAGTCTTCTCGATATTTTGGATGTTGATTTCCTTCATCAAGGTTGCATATCTCACGATGTCTTCCTTCCTCACACATTCCATTCCTATGTGCATTTTAATCAGAGTTTCTTAGTTGCAATTAGCCAACTCATACTTCATATGAGTACATATTATGTTGATTTCATCTAGTGCGTCTTATGTCTTCTTGCATCCTTTCAGACGAGGAGATCCTTTTTCTTTTGATCATGATTCTCAAGATAGAAGTAATGGTCTATGTTACTTGCAACCATATGACATGTCATTATAATATTAAACACAAGCATACATACCTTATTTTTACCTTCTAGTCATCAAGGATCCTTCCAACATCTTCCTTGATTGAAGATATCTTCAATCCCTTGATCCGCTTCATGTCATCACATCATCGTCTCATGGATTCCATAAGTTGGATTTCTTGTTGAAACACTTGCTTCCTCTCTATATTAGTGAATCCTACGATGAGGATTCCATCAAAGAATTTTGAGGATCTAGTATATCCCCAATTGGTAGATGTTTCCTTTTTTATTTGATGTATGATGAACCTTGTTCTAGATGACTTCTTCCTTTCAAATTCCACTAAGGTTTCTAAGAGTTATGTCCTACATGTTTTTTCTATTGTGGAATTTGTCCTTCATGATTTCCATGGATATGTCACGAGTTCTTGTTTCTAATGTTTCCATGATGCCATGATGCATATTGTCATCATTGTCATATCTTATAGCAGAAGCTTATGATAGGACCCTTTTGTGAGGAATACCATATTACTCATGAGAGATTTTCTACTCCCTCTTTCCATGGCCCTTTTCTTCAGATTCCTCCATCTATCCGGTGTTATGAGCTTCCATAATTTTAGCTATACCTATCATGCCTTGTTTGAGGACCAAACTTCCCTTTCCTTTCTTCACATGATTTAGTCCTTTACCCTTCAACACTTTTTTCATCAACTTTTCTTTCTCTATTTAGCATAGATACCATAAGTTGTCAAATGAGGTAACCTTCTTATCTTCTAGATATTTGTTACCTTGATTATCTATTAGTGCATTATGGTTATCTTCCTTTCTAGGTCTTGTAGATGGAATATATCCTACATCCTTTGATACCCTTTACTTTCATGTAGATCAAAGTTCATATCACCTTATGAATTGCATATTTAGAGAATGAGTTTATCATCTACATAATTTTGATGTCTCCAATATTGCTACGTGAGGGGATATTTCATAGGCATCACTTTCCATAAATTCAGGGGAGACTTATTGATGTGTTTAATGAATTCAACTTCTTAGAGGACTATGACTATCCTCCTTCTTCATGTAAGGAAGCTTGATGACCCATCAAATTATAGATGTCCTTGCAATTCATGAAGTCATTTAACCAAATTTATAAATTAAAAACATACTTACTTGTCATGTGAAGATGAAATATTCACCTTGATGATTATGTTGATGATGGTTGAAGAAGATGTATGATGGCTTCTTCTTGGATGATCTTCTTTCAAGTGAGAAATCCTTTACTTAATAGAAAAAGTTGCTCCCTTTTTATGATTTGTTGCTTCCTCAGATAGTCTGCTTCTAGGGCAAGGAGGTGATCCTTTCTTGATTTCATAAACTTGGAGATGGAAGTTTCTTCTTGCTTTCAATATGCATTGTTTTGTAGTGTGGATCAAAGTTGCTTCCATGGTGTCAACCTTTTCCAAGATGAGGTATTGATTTGTAGACAACTTTTATGAGGGTATTGGTGGCCTTTTGATGGTGACTTGTGAGCATAAAATCTCTTGTTGTTGTAGACTTTCTTCTAGATTGCATAGAAAAAAATCCTTTGCTATTATGGATTGTTGTTGTAGACTTGATCCTTTAATCCCGACAAAACCCTTAAACTTGCTTTAGTGCCTTTCTTGAAGACTGACCCTTGTATGTCTCTTTTTCTTCCCTTCCTTTGACTTCAACACCTTAGCTCTGATACCATGTTGAAGAATCTGGGGCCAATGTAGTATTAATGTGATTTTTCTTGACTTGTGAACTATTTGTGAGGTGTTTTAACTTTTCTTCTTAATATAGTCTTCATTAGTTATTATTAGAGTATGTCTTCATTAGTTCATCAAATAAATACCAAAAAAAAGAGATAAGAACACACGATGTTTGGATTTCTTCCAGGGCCAAAACCTCTCCCTCTTGGAGAGGAAAACCTACACAAAATTCTTCTTATTGATCAATACCAAGATCTTGACCCTTGAACTACTACGTCACTCCAAGAACAAGACACCTATCCTCTTCTTGTTGATGAGATCATCATCATCATTATTGCTTCACGTAGATCATCATTCATGCTTCCTTCATTGAGATATTCATGGGAGTATGACTGCTGCACCATATCTCCATCTGTACTTAGTTCATTGTTGCTGCTTCATCATTGTTCAATCTTCATTGCATTCTTACTAAGATCATATCTACTACACCATCATTATTTAGACCACCACCGAGACCATGATTACAATTGGGATCATGACTGTGTTTAGTAGGTATGACGAGACTAGATGATCATAGAGATCATCTTCATCATGAACACATCAAGACTATGAGACAATGATCTCTGTGACTGTGTTTATGCCATGACAAAGTATCTGTGAGATCCTTCTTTTAACATGATACTATGATTGTGTCTTCTCATGTACTTTCACCAAGAATATAATCAAATTCTCCTTGCACCGAGGTCTACTACATCTATGCCGAGAATCTATCACTGTGACCCTGTAACTAGACCGAGATTATTTCCTCATCTAAAGTTGTGGACTTGTGAAGATACCTCCGAAAAATATTATTCGAAATTGTCTTCCCGTACCTCTTGTACCCATATGTAGTTGCAGAGACTTGTCCAAAAATATAAGCTTATGTGGTGACCTCGCATGCTATTTATAGTTGTCACATCTCTATAAATAAGCCGACATGACAGTGAAGTGTTGTGTCACTTCATTTGATCTGACATGATTGATCTTTATGTCGTTTTTTTGGCCGACTTGAATGTATTTGACACCATTTTGTTTGCTTCTCTTTTCAAGAGGATTGTGCTTGTCTTGGAGGGCTAATCTAGTCACTAGGTAGACTTATATTCATTACATATATGCTCAAGAAGATATATTTACACATGTCTTTGATTCTTTGACTTTTCTAGACCCGTGGAATGAGCAAGATACTCATTCTTGTAATTTACAAAAAAAATATTTCTTTTTCTTGATAAGTACAAAGATCAAAATTACATTTTTAAATACTGAATCTAGTTATACTTTCTTCAAAAATCCCTCTTAACTAGGGAGGTATTTATAATGGTATTTTGTCATTCTCAATCTGAATAATTTCTCATAAGAATAATCATATTGGTAACCCATCTGTTATAGCATCATAATAACCAACATTGTTTATAGAAAGGCCTTGACTAACAACTCTATCTCTCATAACATCAGAACACAGTGTTGGTGAGACTAATGATTTGTAGACACCTTTATCATTGCCTTTGAAGGTACATACCCACCCAGGTGTTCACTGAGTATGACCTTCTAAGACTATTCTTATATTTGGTTCCCTGCCCTCAAAGAATATCTGTCCTCTTGCCTACTCTTATCTTGTATGCCCAACACATCCTCAAAGAGAATCATATGCCAGATCATTACCCACTTCGAAATTCTTTATTCCTAGATGAAGACAAGGATTTT
Source organism: Pinus taeda (assembly GCA_000404065.3). Taxonomy (NCBI): domain Eukaryota; kingdom Viridiplantae; phylum Streptophyta; class Pinopsida; order Pinales; family Pinaceae; genus Pinus; species Pinus taeda. Next base: position 79,537 of record APFE030057529.1, read on the forward strand.
GTGTCTATCATGTGTCTACATTTCCATTCATGGCCTTCACCTAGACTTACGACTGTTAGTCTTGGTCTAGTGCATGACACATGAAATTGAAAAACACAACTGTCACTCCTCTTTAATCAGGGGTGATCTAATCGAAGTTCCCTCTTGATCAGGGACCTATTAGAGTTCCCTCTTAGCTAGGGACTCTTCTATACATTAGAAACTTCTTCTTCGTGGGTCCTTCAACTGCTTGATCAACTTCTCTCCTTGATGTCCTGAAAGTTAGTTGAGCTTCTTTCTTGTAGGGAAATAGTCATCGATCACTTTCCTCCTTAGTTATTCACGTCATTCCTTTCTTCATGGAAAGTGGCCTTCTTTATATATGGAACCTTCATCATCTGACTACTTCTTTCTCATCATGCTTCTTACATTCATCACATGAATGCTAGTGTTACATGTAAGTAGCCCTGCATGAACTTATCCAGATATTATTCAAGAAATCAAATATATCATTAAATCAAATCGTACCTTACTAGGTGGCTCTTCAGCATGACATATCTTTGTAGGTATCAACATCATGCATTCATGTTGACACATCTCCAAAAGATATCCATTTTCAAGAGTCTACATCTTTTCCATCAGAGTCTTCATATATTTCTAGGGGATTTTCTAGTCAAGTCTTCTTGATCTTTTGGATGTTGATTTCCTTCATCAGGGTTGCATATCTCACGATGTCCTCCTTCCTTACACATTCCATTATCAGGTGCCTTTTAATCAGAGTTTCTTAGTTTCAATCAAACGACTCATACTTCATATGAGTACATATTATGTTGATTTCATCTAGTGTGTTCTATGTCTTCTTGCATCCTTTCAGAGGAGGAGATCATTTTTCTCTTAATCATGCTTCTCAAGATAGAAGTAATGGTATATGTTACTTTCAACCATATGAAATGTCATTATAATATTAAACACAAGCATGCATACCTTATTTTTACCTTCAGGTCATCGAGGCTTCTTCCAACATCTTCCTTGAATGAAGAGATATTCAATCCCTTGATCCGCTTCATGTCATCATGTCATCATCTCATGGATTCCATAAGTTTTAGTTCCTATTGAAACACTTGCTTCCTCTCTAGATTAGTGAATCCTATGATAAGGATTCCATCAGATAATTTTGAGGACTTGGTATATCCCCAACTGGCAGATGTTTCCTTTTTGACTTGATGTATGATGAGCCTTGTCCTATATGACTTCTTCCTTTCAAAGTCCACTAAGTTTTCTAAGAGTTATGTCCTTCATGTTTTGTCTATCATGAAATGTGTCCTTCATGATCTCCATGGATATGTCACGAGTTCTTGTTTCTAATGATTCCATGATGCCACGTTGCATCTTATCATCATTGTCATATCTTATAGCAGAAGCCTATGATAGGACCCTTTTGTGAGGGATACCATATTACTTATGAGAGATTTGTTACTCCCTCTTTCCATGGCCCTTTTCATCACCTTCTTCCATTTATATGGTGATATGAGCTTCCATAATTTTAGCTATACCTATTATGCCTTGGTTGAGGGCCAAACTTCCCTTTCCTTTCTTCACATGATTTAGTCCTTTACCCTTCAAATAATTTTTTCATAAACTTTTCTTTCTCTATTTACCATAGAGACCATAAGTTGTCAAACGAGGTAACCTTCTTATATTATAGATATTTGTTACGTTGATTTTATGTTAGTGCATTATGGTTATCTTCCTTTCTAGGTCTTGTAGATGGAAGATACACTACATCTTTTGATACCCTTTACTTTCATGTAGATTGGATTTCATGTGACCTTCTTCATTGCATATTTAGAGAATGAGTTTATCATCTATATCATTTTGATGTCTCCAATATTGTTATGTGAGGGGATCTTTCATAAGCATCCATTTCCATAAATTCAGAGGAGACCTATTGATGTATTTAATGACTTCAACTTCTTATAGGACTATGACTATCCTCCTTCTTCATGTAAGGAATCTTGATGACCCATCAAATTATAGATGTCCTTGCAATTCATGAAGTCATTTAACCAAATTTATAAATTAAAAAGATACTTACTTGTCATGTGACGATGAAATCTTCACCTTGATGATCATGTTGATGATGGTTGAAGAAGATGTATGATGGCTTCTTCTTGGATGATCTTCTTTCAAGTGAGAAATCCTTTCCTTAATAGAAAATGTTTCTCCCTTTTGATGATTTGCTGCTTCCTCGAATAATCTTGTTCTAGGCAAGGAGGTGATCCTTGCTTGATTTCATAACCTTGGAGATGGCAGTGCCTTCTTGCTTTCAATATGCCTTGTTTTGTTGTGTGGATTAGAGTTTCTTCCATGATGTCAACCTTTTCCAAGATGAGGTATTGCTTTGTAGACAACTTTTATGAGGGTCTTGGTGGCTTTTTGATGATGACTTATGAGCATAAAAGCTCTTGTTGTTGTAGACTTTCTTCTAGATTGCATAGAAAAAAAATCCTTTGCTATTGTAGATTGTTGTTGTAGACTTGATCCTTTAATCTTGACAAAACCCTTTAACTTGTTTTAGTGGCTTTCTTGAAGACTGATCCTTGTATGTCTCTTTTTCTTCCCTTCCTTTGGTTTCAACACCTTAGCTTTGGTACCTGTTGAAGAATCTGGTGCCAATGTAGTATTAATGTGATTCTTCTTGACTTGTGAACTATTTGTGAGGTGTTTTAACTTTTCTTCTTAACATAGTCTTCATTAGTTATTATTAGAGTATGCCTTTGTTAGTTCATCAAATAACTACCAAAACAAAGAGACAAGAATACAAGATGTTTGGATTTCTTCCAGGGCCAAAACCTCTCCCTCTTGGAGAGGAAAACCCGCACAAAATTCTTCTTATAGAGATTCCAATTGATGAATACCAAGACCATGACCCTTGACCTACTAGGCCACTCCAAGAACAAGACACCAATACTCTTCTTGTTGCTGAGATCATCATCATCATCATTACTACTTCATGGAGATCATCATTCATGCTTCCTTCATTGAGATATTAATGGGAGTATGACTACCGCACCATATCTCTATATGTGGAGAGGGAGGTTGGTTATCATGGATAATTCTCCCAGATCTTAGGTTGATCTCCTAGATTTCTATAGCATAAGCTGGGTATGATGTCTCTCCCTTGTATACTTGTTGAGCCTGCCTATTGTTTGGGTTAGGATTTGGCTGGGAAGGCATCTGGGGTTGCTTGGGTGGAGCAGAGTGTAGGAGTTGTGGTTGGGTAGGTGGTGGAGGAAATAGGGTTGGAACATTGTTGAATTGGGGCCTCCACCCCTGGAGTGGGGTATTCCACTGATGTTGTGGCTAAACATAAGGTTGAAATGACTAGTTGGCTGGCTAGGAATGATACTGAGATGTATAGGACCAAGGAGGGGGTGTAGACCAGGAAGGATGAGCAGGGAGTCCCCAAGAAGGTATAGTTGTGGTTTGGTTGGGGTTGTAATATGCATGGGTTGACCCTTGCGTACCCTGCTAGTATGGTTTAGGCCCAAGTGGTGTCCTTTGGTTGATGTAGCAAAGCTGCTCCATGACCCTTTCAGCTCCTTGATATACAACTTTGAGTCCAGGTAAAGAAGGGCACTTGTCTGTGGAGTGGTTTTCTTCACATACTGAGCAAATTTTATTACAGTTCAATGGACATTTGTTCCTAGGATGCCTCCCAGTGCATATAGGAGAAAAGATGGCCAAGGCTCTTTCTAATTCCTCTTGCTTCCTTTTGATGTTCATGGTGTCCAATTGTAAGGAAAGGGTTTGTAGCATATCACTTTTGCAATATTCTAGCATATTTCCAATTTCACCCTTTATGGATGAGTTGGAGGATGACGTACTGGCCATAGGTTGACTACCCCTACCCTTTTTCTTGGTTTCCCTAGAATGGTTTCTAAAGAAAGTCTTAATATTCTCATAGGATAATTGGTAGATATCTCCTCTTGCTATCATATGTAAGGTATCTAGAAGATCCTCCCTTACTCCTCTAAGAAGGACTAGCTTTAGTGACTCAGGGTCAAGTGTGCACCTGTCCCTTTTGTAACTGAGCTGGAATCTTTCTGCATAGTCTTCTAAGGATTCATCTTGGCCTATGGTCATCCTAAAAATCTCTTATTTATTGTCCTTTTACCTACAATAGTCCCTATATTTGTTGTTAAAAGCCTATTTCATCTGAGCCCAATTTGTGATTCTATCTCCAAGTAAACCCATGAACCAGCGCAATGCCACATCCTTGAGGGTAGATGGAAATAGTTTTAACTTTTTCTCATCATTTGTATAGTCATAGGTTTAGCATATAACAGAAAACTCAAATAGGAAAGTTTCAGGGTCCTCTGTGGTCAGGCCATGGAAATGAGGTAGAGAAGAGGGGCTTATATTCTTCATCTTAGTGTCCCCATTGGTTTCCCTGATGGGGAAGGGACCGTCAATTCTCTCTCTATTCCCTCTATCTTCTGTTTTTAGCCATTGGTTCAGTAGGAATGGGTTCTTCCTCTTCTTCTTCCCCTATAGGTTCTTCAAATATGTAAGTTTGCTCACCTAAAGGGTCTTCCAATTCATCGTCATTGAAGAAGAGAGAAGGTTAACTATTGGATGCAGTGGGGGTATTTGACAATAATTTCCCTGAATTGTCCCTATTCCTACGAGGCATGAAAGAAAATTATTTTTGGTTGGTTTTTGTAAGATTTTTTTCTTTTTTTTTAGCTGGAAAGTACTCTGCAGAAAGGAAATTGTTGATTGAATGAAAAATAACTAACAAGAAAAACTACTTGTTGAATTCAAATTCTACTTGCAGAATGAAATTGCTGATTGAAGGAAGACTACTGATAGAAAAAGACTACCCGCTGAATTGAAATTCTACTTGCAGAATGAAAAGGAAAGAAAATAATGACAAATGAAAGAAAGGAAGCTACTAACAAAAAAACTACTTGTTGAATTGAAATTCTACTTGCAGAATGGGAAGGAAAGCAGATAATGACAACTGGAAGAAAGGAATAAACTAGATTACTTTTGCAGAAATAAAATAATGGAAGAAAATTGGAGACTAGAAATAGAAGAAATAAGTAATCACATTCTACTTAGACACCTCCCTGGAAATGGCACCGAAAAGTGATGAGCCTAGGTATTTCAACAAGAATGTTGCAATTCCCGGGGCTACCAGCTTTACTTATCAACCCAGGGTTCGTAAAAACTTGGAGGTGGCAATGCTATATGCACAAGTAAAAGTGAAGGTCCTGCCTATTGTCACTTCTCATCTAGCATGAGACCCCAGGGGTTCCAAGCCAGACTTCTATAGGGTCAAAAGAAGCTTAATTATTTGATGGAAGGAGAACAAATCTATTCTAAGAGAGAGCTACTCTACTGCAGTAATGAAGAAAACATCATGTAATGCTAAACCACACCATAACCTAACTAACCATCTAAACAATTATGCTAAATAGAATTGCTAAGTCAGCATTAACCTAATGTTGTTATCTAAGTTGCAGAGGTAAAGAGCATTAAACTATACTAAGGTGTAAGCAAAGGAACTAAACTAAATATGTTTTCAAGTAAAAGAGCAGTCAGAGATTGAAATTGGTGAAAGGAGGACATAAGGACACAATAGTGCATGGGGACTGTTGGATCGATCAACAAATAGAAGATGGATGGTGGAGATCTTATTGCGGGGCTTAAGTGAATAGATGGATGAATAGGGTTAACGAACAAGATTAATCGATAGATGAATAGCGAAGATCGTATCATGGGAAGAAAATGTACAGAAATGACGGAGAATATTTTCTGAGGTGTTAAGTAGTTTCTCGCCCACCCTTAAAGTTGTAAGGTGTATTTTAAAATTTCACGCGATTAGCCTAACTACGTGACATGCACGAGAAAACCACTTTTCTCGCATGCTCTCGAGCAAATAACGGTTATGCAAGAATCTGCGTGAGACTGTGTGATAGCCATTGGATCAGGCGAGGCTAATCAACAATGGAGATCGACCAAGCTAGTTGGTGACCAGGTGACACGATAGCCATCGGATCAGGCAAGGAAGATTGACGGTGGGGATTTAAAGCACATAAAGTGTTGAGGTGATCCGATAGTCATCAGATCAGGCAAGGCAGATCGACAGTGGTGATTTAAAGCGCATAAAGTGTTGAGGTGACGTGATAGTCGTTGGATCATGCAAGGCAGATCGATGATGGGGATTTAAAGCGCATAAAGTAGGTGGAAGACTTCACACAAGGTGCTAGTTGGATAAACTAATGAATCAGATGGTGATTGGGCAGGTTTGTTGTGGATCAGACAGTAAGGAGATTATGCTGAATAACGTGTTGAAGGAGGTTTCAATTGAAAATGATAGAAAAAAACTAGTGAGGGTGAACAAGTAATTACATCAAACAACAAACTCCATAACTCATGCGAGAACCAAAAACCTGGGTCTTTGGGGTTGATGAAGGGTCTCTTCCTCAAATCATGGTCCTAGAGGGAGAAGGTGAGGCTGAGACACCTGTGGACATCCTTGTGGTGATCGTTTCCTCCTAGCTAACTTGTGAATTGAAATAAGGCACAAATGGAAGTAAATTAAAGCACAATCGATCTACTCTACACTATTGTAAGTGGAATGCAGCTACTTAAGCAAATGAACAATGAAAACCAAGAAGCTATTTAAGAAAATGAACAAAACCAGAAATATATGCTAGAATACATGTACAATAAAGAGGAGCCTTGGTTGCTTGGTTTGGGCCCTAACCCAACAACTTCAACCCTCTCAGTTAACTCATTACTAGCTCAAAACAAAACTCATCTTTATAATAAAAACCATGGATTACATAACAAACTCTCACAAGTCTCACAGCTCAGAAATAAAGTAGAGTTTTACAGTAAGAATCTGAATCCTCCTGAGTTCCTAAGCCTCTTTACTTATACATCTAAAGTCTAAAACAACTTCCTTAAACCCAAGCACACTACTTTTTTAGAGTCAAAATAATAAATATCATGATAAGGACGTGTTACCTGCAACTCTAGTTTATCCATAATTGACTTCGGCATTAAATGGTGAGAGGCTCCATAATCCAACATTCAATTGTAAAGCAAGAATTCATGTGCTTTCAAAGTCACAAATAAAGGAGGAATCATGTCTTCAATAATATAAATATTTGGACCAAAGAAGACTGATGGTTTTTCCTCTTGCAAATTAATAACATCACCTTTTTTTATCTATAGTTCAAGACTGAATCCATTTATTTACTTTCCATTGGTATATGAGGCTTCTTGTTAATTCTGATAAAGAAATTGGGATCTTTACCTTTTCTAACTCTTTCTCCAAAGAAAAAGAATTGGTAATTTTCTCTGTTTTAAATTGTTCTTGTGTGGTAGTATGTTGTTTTGAAGTTGAAGGATATGCATTTTTCTTTTGAGGAACATCAAAAGTTACCTTATTTACTTGCTAATTTACATATGGTCTAGGCTTCAAATCATACCTTTTATTGAGCTCAACAAAAAAACCTCAGAAAACACCTAATATTGAGATACTTGTGAAGAATTAACATTTTGGAGTGAGGGAAAATTGTAATTTGGAGGAATACTATCACTTTAAAAGGTTGTACAACAAGGTAATTTACATCATCTGTGATTTGTGCTACTTCTTCAATATCACCATCAATCCATAAAGGTGGCTGAATCTGTTAATCAATATTCCTCCTGTCTCTTTATAGAATTTGAGGTTGAAAAGGTCTTCTATATGGCCCTTGTAGCCTATTGAAATTTTCCTATATTTTCCTTGGTTGAGTCTCCATTCTAGAAGTCTATTGTATAGATTTATCAAAATTCTAGTGATTTCACCAATCTTCTAATCCTCTTCCTTTGTTTCTATTGAAGGTTGTGCTTCTTGTTTTTCTTTCTTTTTTTTCCTTCCCTTTCAATGTTTTCCCTAAATTTTCTTGAAGTAGTCTGATTAGCTTCCACTTCAATAACATATGTTTGCATGTCTACTAGACTTGTGGATTTTCTTTCTCTAAGCATGAGGGAAAAATCATCATCAAAATCTTTAGCAAATTTAACTTTAACAAATGTAGTTGAAGGTTTAATATATGTTGGCGTTTTATTATAGACCTTATCAAATCTCTTAATAAAATCTGGTATTGGTTCACAAACATTTCTTTTAATAGCTTCAAATTTAGTCAAGTAATAAACACGACCTTTATTGACTCCCCACTGATTAACGAAAATATTTGTTAAATCTCTCAAGATATGAATGGAATCTTCCTATAAATGTCTGGACCAAATTCTCACATCCCCTTCCAAAGACTATACAAATAACCTCATATAAACATCTTCATGGTCAATATTTAGGCTGTCTACAAAGTCAAGAAAGGATGATAAATGATATTCCACACTAACTCCAGTTTCACCATTATATCTTCGAATATAATTTAAATATCCATATGGGAAATCATGTAGTTGAGCTGTTGGTGGCAACTTCAGAGCTACATATATGGAATTTACAAATCGACCAATAAATCCCACTGGACAATTTCTCATGGTAGTTAAAATAGGAAACCCTGAAAATAAAAAACTCAGGGTAAGATCCTAAAACCTTGGCAAGGGATCAAATCTAGTTTTATCATTAAGAACTTAACCTCGTTTAGGCTAGGTGCTACACCAAGCCATTAAATTCAAGAAAAATGGAATTCTCAAATAGACTAGAAGGGTTTGAATTCGAAATATTATAAATTAAGAAGATTTATTGATGCAAAGAAACTAAAACAATTAAATTGTTCATTTAATTAACTCAATATTGGAAATAAATTTTCCAGGGGACTTAAGGGAGGATAATCCTTAGCTAGACCTCTCCCAAGATCCATACAATCTTAAATGCATGAAAGAAAAATACCATGTACCACAAGAAATAACTTACATATGAAATAATACCATTATAAAATGAAACCAATACTCCTTGATTAACTTTTGAAAATTGAGCTATTACAAAAAATATCAATATCTTTGGTCCATTAATCAACCCTTTCCATATCAAAATTTACAATATTTATAGTCTTTACAATGTCAATCTACATAAGGAAATGAATCTTATAAAAAATAACAATTGTTGGCTAATGATTTAAAACTCAGATATGTTTGAAAATATTTGGCCAGATAATTTGGAACAACATTTGATTGTTGAATTCACCCAAAAACCTAGATCTTCCCTTATTATGTGCTTGAACATAGCCTAGTACCCATCAAGGCACTGTTTCTATAGTTGAGAATTTAAGATAGAATCTCAATGAGATTATCCCCATATTCACCCATTGGAAAAGTAAAATAAACAGTGTTTCTATATGCTTCATCCAACTCGGTATACTTCTAAAAGGTCGGTTTGACAATGAAAAGTTATTTGATTCCATAACATAAAAATAAATCATCAGATAGTTTCTTAAGATTAATTTGACCACTTAACGCCTTTTTCAAACTAGTAAACTTTGAGCTACCATTTGCACATTCATTGAGTAATTTTTAATACTCTTTCTTGGATATAATTTTACCCTGTGGATTTATGAATGATGGAAATCCCCTTTGATGCAAAATATTGAATTTCCCGATGAATTTATCAATCCGACCTTGCATGTGTTTATATTATTCTTTCATCTTCCTTGTAAAATTATTTTTGGTCAATTTTTTTTTGGTTTGCATGATTAAATGAGTTCTATCTGAATACCAATTCCTTCAAACTCCAACTTTGTTTTTGAATTCTAAAATATTGTAATCTTACTAGATAGAACTAGTTTATTACACAATTTGTTTTCAATCTCATTCATCACCCCTTTAGCAAGTTCTAATAATTCTTCCTGCTCAACCATAACCTCAATTGATGTCCAAACTTTAGAAATTGAAGACGTAATATCCATCCATATTCTAGCTTTAGCTTGAAATTAAACATTGAATTTTATTAGCTTTACTATTATACCACTTGATTTGTTTCTTTGAAATAACATTTTCCCGTGGTTGGGTAATATATATATATATATATATATATATATATTATATATATTATATATTATATATTATATTATATATTGTTGAGCCTTTCTAATGCTTTCTTTAAGTCACCAATTGTAATATTCCTAATTAACCATGGCTAATAGGAATATTTGATTTTGTTTGATTTTTGCCTTCTATAGTTATTTGTAAATAAAAAGTGAGGAAGGGGGACATAACTCACTTTTAGAATAAAAAGTCGCTTCCTAATAGCACAACGTTGTGACTTAAAAGGGAGCCAAGGGGGCCAAAAGGGGATGCAAAAATGGAGCCCACGCGGACACATAGAAGAACTGCACAGGAGGAAAGGAAGACGTGGCAAGAGGGGAATCACACAGGAGGAGGCGAGCCTTGGGATTAAGAGAGGCAAAGGCTATAAAAGAGAAAGGAGCCCCCTCATTTTGATCATTCTGGTTATGAGCATTTGTGATAGTCATTTCGACTTAGAGCACGCTAGTTGTTTAGCTAGTATGCAGCACTGTTTAGTGCATTGAGTGTCTCCGTTTGGAGATCTCACCCTTAGCTCCGGGGCACTTCGAGTGCCTGCTCGGGCAAGGTATTTCCATTGGCATTCCAATAGTAGTTTCATCAGCATTTCAGCAGCAGTTTCATCAGCATTTCAGCAGCAGTTTCATCAACATTTCAGCAGCAGTTTCATCAGTGTCTTTGAGGAACGCACAGAACCCCAAGCGGGTGATTTTTGGGGGTCGGCCATTTCAGAAAAGCTCTCTAGGTTTTTCTTGGTTTTTTGAGTAGAGTCCAATTCCAGAGTTTTAGCCTTTTTTGAGAAGGGGAGTAGCCCGAAATCCTCATTTGATTTCCAGTAGTAGCAGTAGCACAACAGTTTTCCAGCGGCTGGGACGCAGATCAGTTTGAGGCCATTCCAGGAAAGCTTTCTGGGTTTTTTTGGGTTTCTTGAGTAGAGCCCGAATCCAGAGTTTCAGCTTTTTCTGAGCAGGGGAGCAGTCCGAAATAAACATTTGTTTTCTAGCAGTAGCACAACAGTAGCATCCATGCAGAGAGGCCATTCTTGTCATTCTGAGAGTATTTCTTCACTTGCCTAGTGCAAGTCGAGGTGCCACCTGTCTAATCATCACTTGTACTCATTTGTTGCTCGATATAATAAGATGGCTTAGCATTTCTCGCTGCATTTCTTGTGTATTTTCTTATATTTCTGGTTTACATTATTATATATTGTTCCACTGTTATTTTATCACTTCTGGGTTATTATATCATTTGCACATATTTGGTTGGAGTTTTTGCTGGGGTTTGAGGAATATTCTGGGTTAGGAATATTACAGTGGTATCAGAGCATAGATCTGCCTCAGCCTGTGGAGCTAGGAATCTATGACACTGGGGGAAAAACCCTATATTTGTTACAGAGGTCAGAGATACAGAGACACTGGACATAGGTTGGAGAACACTTACGGAGAGGGAGACTATGTTCCTGTGGTGGACGCAGAGCAGGAGGATCTGATAGCAGATGATGACAGGAAGAGATTTGCAGATATTCTCCTCAAGTCTGTGCAGGATCTGTCGAGGCAGATTGAGGTGATGGGGCAGAGATTCATGGCAGTAGAGGCCAGACAACGTGAGAGCCCATGGATTTTTCAGGTTGGTGAGGGATTGGAAGCATCCCACCATTTTCCAGAGCAGCGTGATACTGCATAATAGGTGGCCTCAATGCCCCTACACGCTCTACCATGCCCACTTTCTTAGGAGCCAACACGGGGGCCGTAGCCCAGTAGGAGACAGAGCTCGAACATATGGGCGATTATTTTGCGAAGTACCAGGCCTATGAGCAGGAGTTCAGGGAAGCCCTGTCATTCAGAGATTTTGTTCAGCTCCAGCGGGATAGTAGATCCGGGACCATCACAAAGGGTACTGACATTACCATGATGGTGACACCCACCATGTAGCGAGTAGATTCCACTTGCCTACGTTTGATGGTTCATCAAACAGTTCGGAAAAGTCTTGGGTGGAGAAGCTGGACATTTAATTTCCAGCTTAACCAGATGTCGGAGACAGAGGCCATCAAGGTGGCAACATTGAATTTGGATGGTGAGGCCTAGGATTGGTGGTTTCATGGGATGGTTACACTAGGGCACTCCATAGTGACGACATATGCCGAGTTTACGAGGAGACCGATGGAGCGATTTGATTAGAGGGATCCAGAGAAGCATTTTTTTGAGTTAACAAGGCTCAAACAGATAGGGAGCCCAGAGACCTACATTGTAGACTTTTGAGGGTCTCTGTGATGGTACCAGACCTATCCATGGCATAGAGGGTCTATATGTATGCTGAGGGGTTAGCAAAGCCACTTCGAGGTTTAGTCCGATCCACTAGACCAACCACACTCCAAGATGCTATCAGCAGGACTTGGGACTTACAGGATGTCTTACCCAGGGCTCGGACACCTCTCCCCGAGAGATAGACTTTCCAATCTAAGGGGAAGGATGAGGATTCCACCTCCAAAGGGGAATCCAGGACGAGTACATCTTGATGATGATGCTAGGAGGGCGCTGAAGAAGAAGCGGTTGTGCTTCACTTGTGAGGAGCCATGGGCACCAGGACATAGATGTGCTACTGGTAAAGCACATTTTATTGAGGTATTCTCCGAGAGAAGTGGAGAGGAGGATGACGAGGATGATGTGGAGGCATGAGATAGCCATGTCATATAGGGTCCTTTGCCACCACCATTGCCAACAGCAGGTGGTGCCTCTTTTGCACCCATCGGAGGGGCCCTTGCAGCATTGCGAGGAGTTCCCAAGTATCTGACACTACGCGTACGAGGGACAGTACGTGTCCAGAGAGTATCAGTTTTGGTTGACATTGGGGCGACCCACAACTTCATCAATGCCCAGATGGTTGAGCGGAGAGGTATACAGACAGAGAGCTTCGATGGGTTTTCAGTCTTGGTCCCAGGAGATCAGACCATGACGTGTGCTCGTTATGTTCCAGAGCTTTCAGTGATGATGGGCACCTACACATTGACTGACCACTTTTTCGTGGTCGATATTCCGGACACTAACATGATACTGGGTGTTCAATGGCTCATCACTCTAGGGAAGGTCACGACAGATTGGAAGACCCTAGAGATGGAGTGGGATGATGAGAAGATAGGGAGGCATGAGAAGATATGGGGACGACACACATATCTGCCTCAGACTGTTTCAGCTCATCAAATGGAGGCAGTCTTCTAAAAGGGAGACATAGAGTGGACAATAGAGCTGCATGCATCAAAGGCAGGGACTACAGGGCGAATGGTACATCTAGAGATATAGTCCATCCTTGACCGGTATTCCATAGTGTTTGGGGAGATTCTGCCAGGAAAGCCACCAAACCGGGGGTTTGAGCACACTATCGATCTTGAGCAGGTCATCCAGGCAATAATCACCACCCCCTATAGGCACCCCAAGGCCTATCGAGATGAGATTGAGTGGGCTATCCAGGAGTTGTTGGCTCTTGGGCACATTCGACTAAGCACGAGTTCTTTTGCTTCTTTTCTGGTGTTAGCGAAGAAGAAGGATAGTTCATTGAAGATGTGCATTGACTACAGGGTGAGGACTAATCACAATAGCCTTAAGTTCTTTTTAGAGAAGAAGTAGCTACAGGAGAGGCAGTAGAAGTGGATTAGTAAGATCCACGCATATGACTTTGACATTGAGTATGTCAAGGGTAAGAACAACGTGGTAGCAGATGCCCTTTCACGTAGACCAACCACGTTGTCTCTTATGAGCTTGGATACAGA
>APFE030057529.1:110389-135843 GCA_000404065.3 Pinus taeda
TATCTTGCTCTTAGTTGGGTTAGATCTATATCTGCCTAATTAAGATAGGATTTAGATTAGTTTCTTTTGCTTGCATCATAGAATAAACTTGCATTTAGAATAAATTATATATTCTGTTAAGTCCTCTCCTCAAGGAGGAAAAACTTTAGTTGTGGCTTGGCTAAACCCAAATCAACTTAAGGATCATTCTCTTGCCTAATCAACAAGGAGAAGTGATCTGATATCCCTGTCTATTGGTAGGAAAAGACACATCATAAACCAATAGCAATAGGGAGAAGGTAACTGGACCTAGTTAAACCAGTCGGAGCCACCACACCAAATGGAAAAGGAGTTTCTTTCAAGGTCCGGACCGGGTGGTTATCCGCCAATGTTGTTGCAGCGATTTTCGAGGCATCAACAGGTAGTCGATGAGCTCATCTATTACAGGGACAGGATCTTCTTGACTGAGGGGTCTCAGCTCAAGAAGAAGATTCTCCAGGCATCACATGATTCATCTTTGGCATGAAATCAGGGGTTTACCAAAATCTACAGGGCCATTAGAGAGAGGTTCTCATGGAAGGGCCTCAAGGAAGACGTACTCCAGCACATCTAGGAGTGTGATGTTTGCCAGAGGAACAAGGGAGAGATGAGCCATCCTGTAGGTTTATTGCAGCTTCTTCCCATTCCGGAGGACACATGGGAGAGTATTTCGATGGATTTCATCACAGGGTTGCCCATGGTACAGGGCAAGTATTGTATCTTTGTCGTTATTGGTCGAATGACAAAGTACGCACATTTTTTTTGCCATATCCGCACACTATACAGCAGCACAGGTGGCCGAGCTGCTCTTCAGAGAGATCTTCAGGCTACACGATCTTCCTAAGACCATCGTCAGTGACAGGGACAGCCGTTTCATGGGCGAGTTTTGGTAGGAGCTTTTTCGGTTGGTGGGGACAGAGTTGACATCGAGTACCAGTTATCACCCACAGATGGATGGGCAAACAGAGATAGTTAACAAGTGGCTGGAGGGCTACTTGCATAACTATGTCAGTGGGCAACAGTGAGCATGGTTGAAGTGGCTGCATCTGGGGGAGTACTGCTACAATACTTCACATCACATGTCCATTGGTATGTCACCATTCTATGCCTTATATGGGTATCATCCTTTATCTTTTGCTGACATGATGTTTGGTGATAGCAGGGTTCCTACAGCCAAGATTTGGATCCATGAGAGTCAGGATATCCTCTGAGCTCTCAAGGATAACATGGCTACAATGCAGAACCAGCAGAAGCTGTATGCCGATAGGGGTCGGGTGGAGAGATAGTTCGAGGAATGGGACATATTCTACCTACGATTATAACCATACCGACAGTCGTCACTGAAGCAGAAGGGGGCTGAGAAGCTCAAGCCTCGCTTTTATGGGCCATAAAGGGTGATACACAGGATTGGACATGTTGCATATGAGTTGGAGCTGCCCCAAGGCAGCAAAATTCATAACATTTTTCATGTATCATGCTTGAAGAAGGCATTGGGGAAGCAGGTGATAGTGATAGATGAGCTACCACCCATGGATGATGAGGGGCTTTTGGTATTGCAGCTGAAGGCTATCATTGATACCAGGGAGAGGCAGCTACGGAGCAGGAGGGTCCAGGAATTCTTGGTGAGGTGGAAGAATTTGCCGGATGAGGATGCCACTTGGGAGAGTGAGCAGATCTTATAACATCCATCACTTTAGTTGCTTGAGGACAAGCAACATTTTGCCGGGGGAGACTGTAATATTCCTAATTAGCCATGGCTAATTGGAATATTCTATTTTGTTCGATTTTTGCCTTCTATAGTTATTTGTAAATAAAAAGTGAGGAAGGGGGACATAACTAACTTTTAGAATAAAAAGTCACTTCCTAGTAGCACAAAGTTTTGACTTAAAGGAGAGCCAAGGGGGCCAAAAGGGGACGCAGAAATGGAGCCCACATAGACACATGGAGGAACTGCACAGGAGGAAAGGAACACGTGGCAAGAGGGGAATCACATAGGAGGAGGTGAGCCTTGGGATTAAGAGAGGCAAAGGCTATAAAAGAGAAAGGAGCCCCCTCATTTCTATCATTCTGGTTATGAGCATTTGTGATAGTCATTTTGACTTAGAGCATGCTAGTTGTTTAGCTAGTCTGTAGCACTGTTTAGTGCATTGAGTGTCTCCGTTCAGAGATCTCACCCTTAGCCCCAGGGAACTTCGAGTGCCTGCTCGGGCAAGGTATTTCCATTGGCATTGCCGTAGTAGTTTCATCGGCATTTTAGCAGTAGTTTCATGAGCATTTCAGCAGCAGTTTCATCAGCGTCTTTGAGGAACTGCACAGAACCCCAAGGGGGTGATTTTCGGGGGTTAGCCATTTTAGAAAATCTTTTGGGTTTTCTGGGTTTTTTGAGTAGAGTCTGATTCCAAATTTTTAGCCTTTTCTGAAGAGGGAAGCAGCCCTAAATCCTCATTTGATTTCCAGTAGTAGTAGTGGCATGACAATTTTCCAGCAGCTGGGACACAGATTAGTGTGAGGCCATTCCAGGAAAGCTTTCTGGGTTTTTCTAGGTTTCTTGAGTAGAGCCCGAATCTAGAGTTTTAGCTTTTTCCGAGGAGGGGAGCAGCCCCAAATCATCATTTGTTTTCTAGCAGCAGAAGTAGCACAATAGCAACATCCACGCAGAGAGGCCATTCTTTTCATTCTGAGAGTATTTCTTCACTTGCCTTGTGCAAGTCGAGGTGACATTTGTCTAATCACCTCTTGTACTCATTTATTGCTTAGTATAATATGGCTTAGCATTTCTCGCTGCATTTCTTGTGTATCTGCTTATATTCATGATTTACATTATTATATGTTGTTCCACTATTATTTTATCACTTCTGGGTTATTATATCATTTGCACATATTTGGTTGGAGTTTTTACTGGGGTTTGAGGAATATTTTGGGTTAGGAATATTACACCAATTTCTTCATAGAGAGAGATGAAAGTGCTTGTACTAGTTTCTTTAAATAATATTCTTCTACTATACCTTCTTGAGATGAATAAGAATTTATACCTTCTTGCTGATTTCTTTATTTAAGCAACTGTTATACAGTTAGGTCCCTATAATACTAGTGTATTCTCCTTATTGTTATTGTTAGTGTAACCCCTTATTGTTATTGTTTTTCCCCATAGAAGCCAACCATTGTTATTGTTGTGCCCTTACATTATCATTGTTATGTAGGATCTGATTATATTGTGACCCTGTAGACTCTTATATTTACCAAGGAGGTCATATCATTTGTATCATCCAAGAATTATTCATTTATGTGATGTAAAAGAGGTTTTCCCCTCAGAGATACTGTTTCTCAATATTTTGACCTATATTTTCTTCTATTTTGTGAGATGGTTGCATAACATTTGGTATTAGAGCTTTGGATTCTAGAGTTTCACTTCTTCAAACAGGTCATCTTGGAATTTTCGTTATAACTTTTTTTCTAAAGCTAAAATTGCAACCACATGGAGCCAAAATATTGTTCAACTTCATGGACAAATTTCAAATCCCGTTTCACTATATTTTCAGAGATATGATCCGACAAAGTTAGGATTTTTGCAGGCTCCAGAATTCCATCTCAAGCATGTGACCTAGGGAAAATCATCATAACTTTTTTTCCGAGCATCATATTTGAATTTTGTAAAAAATAACTAAAATTACATGGACTTTGTATTTTTTGTATCATTTTTAGGTCCGAAGGTCGAAAAAAGTGACACGTGGCACTTCGTACATGTTCGCTCTATTGAACCAATCTATAATTAGGTCACCATGGGAGATTGGTCATAAATCTTTCTTGAAGAATCCAATATCGGTATTACTTGTGGGGTTGGAAAGAAGACTCAAAGTGATACCACAAAATGAAAGTTCATACCTTGGAGATTCGAAATTCCATAGATACAACAATTTCAATTTCGAGCTCCTAAAACACAAGATAAAAATATGTATTTTTTTTTAATTTGCATAAATTTTGTTTCAAAAATTAGTTTGAAGTGATTCAAAGGGCATAGTGAAGCATAGATATCATCGTTTGATTCAAAAATGCCTTGAAACAAACAAATGGAAACACCTAGTAAGAAACCATAAATCTCTACTATGATGCATGAAGAGGACAAAGAAATGCAACATGATATATCAAAATTATGAAACCAAGTGCAACAAATTTTGCTCTCACAAAGAGTAACCAAAAATGAACTAGAAGCTAAGATGGATGATATAAAAGAAAAAATGAAAGGAAATATGGAAGGCTTGAGTAATGGTTTAAAATAAATCATGGAAGATTTTAAGGATGCCATAAATGTTAATATGGAAGGTTTAAAGGAAGGTTTGACAAAGTTGCTACAAGAAATTCTTCTTAATGGCAACAAGGTATTCCATGCAACTCATGATGAGAATAAAAATAGCATTAATCATGAATTTAGAGACTCTAACTATGTGTTAGAAAATTATATATTACAGAGCAATGGAACACATAAAATATTGCAAAAACACAAACACAAAAAACACATAAAACAAGAGAGAAACAGATATACGTGGTTCAACCAATTTGGGATATGTCCACGGAGAAACAACCAGTCATTCCTTTTATATTATCCAGAAAAATGAAGAGATACAACCTATAACATATCCTTTGTAATCTCCTCTTCGCTCTCATACAATATCCTCTCCCTTTCTCGTTTAGAATACACACATATACATAACCGCAGTACAATTCCCTCATATATAGCAAGGGGTTTCCTTCTAGGTAAAAAAATCCTAAATTAAACATAACTTCTACCATCAGATCATTCACCTAATGAAAGGATAAGATTGACTATGAAATTACAATATTTTACAAGACAAATTTACATCTATTTTTTAGCTTTGGGGGCGTTTCCCCCAAACCCCCACCAGGGGGAGCTCATAAAATCACTACCCATAAGGAATTGGGGTGCAACATGGCGATACCTCTAAATAAAGAATATAATGAGGCTCCAAACTCAACACTTTGGGTTGAACACCAACCATATTCCAAAGATCGATATGAGGAATTTTGATGGCAAGGATCCAGTAACATTGATACTACATATGGAGAAATATTTTGATCTACATGATGTGAAACAAATAAAAAAGGTATACATTACATATTTATATTTAGAACCCAACCAATTTGTGTGGTATCGATGGCTTTGTTTTCATAAACCACTTGTCACTTGGTCAATTTTTACGAAGGAAATGCTTCTTTAGCCAATTGATAAATCTCAAACAAAGGGGTTCAAAGGGGAAGCACGTTAAGGGCTTCCAAAAATTGAATATCAGGGTAACTAATATTCCAGAGGAGTATATGATTGATGTCTTCACAAGGACTTTGAAGGATAACATCCAAAATGAGGTTCACTTTTGGGAACTTCATTCTTTGGAGAAGGCATTAAGGGTGGCAATAAAAGTTGAAAGAAAAATTATGGAAACAAGGAACTCTACCACTCACAACTATAAAGATGGAAGTGTTGCTACTCCTAACCTTCAACAACCTACAAGGTTGACGCCACAACAACAATTAGAGGAAAAAATATAAAAAAAGGCTTTGTTATAGTTGTTATATAATATACAATAAAGGTCATAAGTGTGCTGAGAAGAAATTACTATACATAGATCGTGAAGAAGAGGAAAAAAAATGAACAAGAAACTTCAAAAGAGGAGGATATACACCAACAACCAATGCCAGAGAAAGAATACATGAATCCATCCATCTCTTGTAATGAATTTGAAGGAATTACCACTCCTCTAACTCTCAAGATAAAAGGATATATCAAGAAGAAAAAGGTAATATTTGTTGGGTTGTGTTATATTCTTTCCACATAGTTAACAGGGGGTTTCAGGGGTACCCGTAACCCCACTTTATGGGGTCCGGGGCAGCGCCCCAGAAAATTTTGGTTTTGGACCCTATGTTAGGTTGGGCGGACCCACCTATGGTTTTGTGCATGATTTTCGCACATGTTTTTTTTTGGACGCGATGGTTTTCGGTCCATGGTTTTGGACACGATGGTTTTTGGTCCATGGTATGGGATGCTTCAGCATGTATAAATATGTATTGTAACATTGAAAGGAACATAATGAAAAATCAAACTGGTAGTCCCGCTTTTGGGATCCAGGGGAAAATCTTTGTGCATATGTGTTTTTATGTGTTATTCTCTCGCATTGTTTATTTTTCTGTGATTTAGAATTCGTATGCAAGTAATTTCTGTACGGGGTTAAAACCTACATTTCCTTTATTTTCATAAATAATTGTGCCAAAAATTCCTTTTTGCCTTTTAATGCATTTTCCTTTGCCTTTTCCAATTTCCTTTAGCCATAAACACATCTAGTGATGCCCACCAGGATATATTTTCCCAACATTCATCTTGGAATAAGTGTCCCTTACCCATGGTCTTATTTTTCCTTTATTAACTTTTATTACATGAAATTTTCATGAGGGCTATTACCAGGGAAAATTTTAGGGGCTAATATTCACAGGAGGATTAGTTTCCATGTTTTCTCCAAAACTAATATTCATAAATTTCCATTTTTTCTAAGAATGATTCACCCATATTTTATAGTATAAAATTATTTTACCTTAAAAATTGCCAAATTTTATAAAGACTATATGAAATTATTAGAAATTTGAATATTTTTACAAACATATTGTGAAACATTTTATATTTTACATATTAGGGACTTGTAATATTCACTAAGGTTTCTAAACCTTAAAATAATTTTCAACCCTTGAACTTTTCTTTGCTTGTTACAGAACCCTCCCTTTTAGGGAACACTGTCCTCAGTGTTAAACCACACTAAGACTTCAAAAAAACTACTGAAACACAAACATATTTCCCATGGAGCTTTATAACTTAGCTCATTGTATTATTTACAATGAATGCCCTACTCAAAAGAAAAACATCATGACAACATGACAACATACCACATACTGGAGCTTTATAACATAGCTCATTACGATATTTACAATAACCACATATACACATAAGCACATTTTCTAAACCAACAAATAAAAGGATACGATGCCCATATAAATCAACAAGGTTATCCAGAGTCTCACACCTCCACCCTCAAAAGTAATATCAGGATTCACCTCCTTCCTAGGAAGTCCAGAATCCACTACTAGAATCAAGTTGCATCCAATGTCCATCATTGTAATCCTGCGCCAATTGTCCTCTCAATGAATAATTAATGACTCGTTGTTCCAGGGTGCACTCCCAATGTGCATTCGATTCCATATGGAAATGATAATGACCAAAACAAATATATCCCTGACCTTCCCTTATCTGCTACACAGTCCCTCGGGAAATCTGGTCACCTCTTTCACGTAGTCACTCACCTTCCAAGTTCCTCGGTAGCCCCTATCCCTGATGATCCATCGCTTGGAAAGGATTCCTCACATCAAAAATTCAAACAACCAAGGCATATACCCACCTCAAACCATCATACTAGTCATAGGATTCTCATGGAAACAATGGACATTATTGGGTACCAATGTCCCATAATGGCCCTGCTCTTAAAGTGCTTTACCAACAACCTGTTTCATGTTCAAATTCCTTTTTTCTTTGATGCTAATGCTTGCAATTGATTTCAACCACTCAACCTGGCATTTATGTGCTTCCTGTACCAAACACAAAACTTCCATTATATTTAAAATAAATTAAATAACTTCAAATCATACCTCATTGGTGGCTCATCAATAAGGTACACTTGCGATTTTGTTCGCTTCCTATCACAACAAGTCAAACTAGCATCTTTCACCAAATCGTCATGTATAAGAAATATCACATTAGGTTAGCTAAAAATACAGCCATCATAGATCAACATCATAAATCACATGTAACCATCATAAACCACAAACATAGATCACATGTAATCATCATAAACGAGAATCATAGATCACATGCATAATAAAACTAAAATAAAACACAGATATTTATCCTTTAATCAATCCTTATATTCTACCGTTGTCCTTATTCCGTACGCACTCTATATCGGCTGTCACACTTGACAAACATCCAATTCCTTCTCTTCAACCATGTACACATACACAGTGTAAATCACACACATACAACCACACATGACATACAACACCATATATACATAACACCACATGTACAACATGCACACAACACCACATGTACATAGCACTACATATCCAATATGTACATAGCATCATCTATACACAATAGTGCATATCCAACATGTACATAGAACCATCTATGCCCAACACTGCATATGGAATATTCAAACAACACTATCTGTACCACCTTGTACATAACATTGCATAACAAGATTTACACACACTATATATACGCAACACCACATGCACACAACATCACTAATGCAACATGTACACCATATACAATATATGCACAATAGTGGTACCACACATCCAAAACCACATTGTCTCTACCAAGCAACCTTTCTTCCAGTATCGCTTCGCCATTCATGCTTATCCTATCATGTCGCACATCACGTTGTTTTCATTTCACTAATGTATCTCTCAGCAGTAGCCTATCCATAACATAAACATAGACATAATATAATCACATAATATCAATTCATATCCACATGATACTAACCTCGGAGATCTGTCAGGCTACTCTTCCCACTCGATTCCTCATGAAACAAGAATCTCTTCATGTCATTCACCTGCATAAGAAATCATTCCTCCACAAGAATGATTCTTGATGACCCTGTCAGATAGTGACATAGATACACACACACACACACACACACACACACACACATATATATATATCTATATATATCATTACCACAAACCGTCATTATCTCGCCAGAAAATGACATAACTACATACATACATGTAGACATATATATACATCGACACAATCATGATCACAACGTAATTACCAGATACCATAAGACCAAGGTTAAGAGAAATTCCTTTATCCATGAAATGTATGTACAACATTTAGAACAATTCCCAATGTAGCTAACGCATCTAACACCTCAAACCTATTTACTTTACCTTTCCTGACTACTTTTCTCATGATTGTCTAGCCATTGTCCATTTACACCAATGGACCCAACCAATCCAACTAGTTGTTATACACTTGACTTCAGTGGCCTTTATACATGCACTAAGCTTCATCTAGGCTTTACATCACCTGTGGAGTTTCATTCAACTCTCCCTGGGCTCCATTAACATTTCTCTTTCCCAACCAATTCCCTAGACTAAAAACATAAAAGGCAAGCCAAGAAACAAAAAATAAGAAAACCATGGAAAACCAAAAAAAACACGACACCACAAGACGCAAACAAAACTGTAATCAAGCACAAAAAATCACCAAAATACCAAAATAACAAGACTAACAATAGACACCATGACTCAATCCCCATGGTTCCTAGTGCTTCCAAGGGAAAGTTCAACCTGAGCCTTCTTCAATATTCCAGGGAAATTTCTTTCCATGCAATCCCTTGCATCATACGCCCATCAACACATCACTATTAATGCTTAAATAAACATAACAATACATTGGTTACCTTACCTTGCTGGCGCAAGCACATTGCCTGCAACTGAACACATCCATGCCATCTCTCAAGGGACTCCAATTCCATTGACAAATCCACTTGTAACTAGAGACTAGCTAATATACCTGTCAAATACAAGTTCATGAATCTAGCACATATGCACATAATGTCAGACAAGATTAAGGTTAAGAAGACTTCCTGTATGCAAAGAAATCATTCGCTTGGAATTAGGGTTTCCAAACATAGTCAAAATAATTCTTGCCCAATTCCTTTTTTTAACCTTCTCCTTGCTGCAATTGAGTGTTACTATGCATTGCCACATCACCCAACTATTAGTTATATAAACACATCAACTAAAACCTTGTCATGCTAATACCAAGCATGTTTCCTGCACTATTTACACCTCTCACCTATTACACTCAAGGACATGTCAACTATCTCAACACATATGTGTTAGTAAAATCATGTTAAAACAAGATCATTCATTCAGGCAATCTTACAAACACATATTGATATCATGCAAGTAATCAAACATTCATACAACAGATATGTAACATAATAGACACCAATACTTAAACACCAATTAAATGACATAATCAAACATTCAAGCACAAGGTATATGAAATAAGCAAGATCATACCTTAATGTATCTCAGGGGAGGCTATCCTGTCTGCACAAAGATATCCATATTAGCATGGTATAACTGCATGACATATCAACTTAAAAATAAATAAGTTCATGATATCCATAGTAGCTACTAGCTAACATGTTCACATCATAAACTCATAAACATTTTTCATTTATGCACAGAATCACATATATACAATCAGTCTCGATTATTACAACACAATTTCACAAATAAGTCGACTCATACATGAATGTCATAACCCTAACCATCTGCATGTCCAATCCAATTTAGTATGATACATATAACATCAAGATCTTAATGCAATAATCGTAAATCATCAAGTTATTAGAATATAACAATAACAAGTTATATATCATGCTCATCAATAAAATATAACCTAATCATCAAACTAACTATCATATAACAACAAGAAGTTAACCTATAACATACTCATCAACAACATATAACCTAATCATCAAGTTATCTAACATAAAACAACAAGAGCAGTACATACAACCATTGGTTACTACTATTCATGACTATCTCATACATGTGCATATGACTACACTAATCAAGTAGCACATATCATATATGTAACCATAACATCAATAGAAATGTACATAAACCTAATGTATATAACGTTAATGCATATAAAAATCCATTAACTAACATACATGCATGCCCAACATCCAAACCTGTATGACAACTTGCTCTTGCCTCGAGGTCCAATGTTGCAACTTCACTTTAATGATCTGCATCTCCTTCTCTATCTTAGCCAACACATCAACATCATAACAACCAACAACATCATGATGACATAATTGCTTACAATGACCTCAAAATGCATGTCTGACCTACCATACATGCATAACAAATGCATATACAACCATACACTCATGACAACACATCCCACAACAAGCCCTCAACCTTAACATGGCAACATCACTACAACCATGATCAACACCATGTAAATTCAACACACACATGGACTATAAGCATAAGCAACACATATGAAACATACATGAATGCATGACCAAAACACCACCCATCTAGTCTGAGGGGCGAACCATGCTCCGATACCACTCTTTGTTATCAGATATGACCCAAAGAGAGCACAATCCACTCTGGTACCACTCTGTAACACCCTCCTCCCATATCTACCAAAGTAACTAGCTAACCGATATAAACATGTGACAAGAATCTACTATGATATGATTCAGCCTCCTAGGTGTCCTTAAGGAAGTGGAATCGACGGAAACACATCAAACATACCTTCCACATCAGCAACAACACTCCCAGGAGCCATCCCAACCACACAGGTATTATTTCCCTAGGTCCCATTGAGTTTTTAAGATATTAAACCTTTTTATGCTCCCATACTACAGGCATGCCAGCATCCAAAGAGCTCTAGATGTTCCCACAAGCCTTGCATGCCTCTATCTAGGGACTATTTCCAGCAGACCTGTGCCAGAGTTCACGGGATTTAAGGAACTTTTCAAGCCCAGAATTTCAGCCACTTCCCAGAACTTGTTGTAACTTCTATAATCCATTAAAAGCATGATGAAAAGACTAATAAACTAAAAAATAACTCAAGGACTAGCCCTGACCATCCCCAACTCAGACTGGAATTTTGTCAAGCACTTGGCATCATTGCAATCTACAGGTCTAGGATACAAGACATAACATGAAGGACTGAAAAATCTTATAAGACATGACAAGAAGGATCACCACCTTCTCCTTTGAACTGTTATGACATCAATTAGGTATTTAATTCATCATTTTAATAATTACAAGTAAATACATTAAATAACCATGACATGAACCAATCACTTAACCATTCTTATAACCAGCATAAAACCATGAAAATAATAGTAAGATAATGACCATTAAACCCACATATAAATAAGTACAAAATCAAGATAACTTAGCTTTTCTTAAGCATAGGAAAATCAAACTAGGTTTGAGACTTCCATATACCACCTGACTATAGACATGGTTGAATCAAATCTTTGTTTCAGCCAATCACCCCCCTATCATATTCTAATCATGAATGTGGGATCTCATGGAAGAACCAATCCAAAAACAACCAAGGGAATCTAGAGGTTAAACCACATCCACCCTCACCAATCCATGATCACACCAAAATCCGTGCTCTGATCACAAAACCGACCGAACTTGGAATGTGTTGAAGGCTCAAAAATCTCTGCCTACAACATTATAAGGGAGACCACAGGGTCAGGAATTTAGAGCATCTCCTTTTCCGTTGAAATTGTGGTTCTGACTGATTAAACTAGGTCAAGTTACCTTCTCTCTATCTCCACTGACTTAAATTATGACTTTCACCTAAAAATAGAGAAGAGACATTAGATCAACCCTCTTGTTGATTAGGAAAGAAAGTGATCCATAAGTTCATCTGGGGCTCAGCCAAGCCACAAATAAGATAGGACTTAATGCAAACTAACATGTATATGCAGAACTAATCTAAAACATGAAGAACCTATCTTGATCTAGAATGGGATAGCCCTCTCCTAATCCAAGAGCAAGTTAACTAAAACAAAGGGAAAGAGATAACATAATTGATCATGTGATTTTGTATTAATTAAAGGAAGTAGTTCACATTAACTAATACAAGTGAAAGTAAAATAAGTTTGCAAATGTTAAGTTATGGTATGTTCTATGCTTAGAGTAGTTTACTTCTTTTTATTATTATTATCCACATATTAGCAATCACATGTACATTAAGTAAACTACAGATAGAAAATTAAACAATCGACAGAAAACAAGCCAAGAAAAGAGACACAAGATGTGGCGGCTAGCCAGGGACAACCCCCAATATGGGGAGACCCTTTGGTCAAATATTCTTTTATCTTCAATAATTCAGCAGAGAGAAATAGTACAAAAATCTGATTTGAATTAGCAGCAGCAAACCCTAGATTAGCCCCAAACAAGGGTAGACAATATTTTGCAAACTGGCTGTCAGATTGCCTTGATTCCTTCACCAAAATGTACAGCCTTCCGAGGAGAGTTAGTTCCACCTATAGCACAGTTCTGAGAGAGATTCTAATGGTCAACGTTGGTAAAACTTCCGATCTACAGTTGCAGCCCTACATTCTGCGTCCTTCCTTCCACACGTGTGAGAAAAGAGTCCCTTTCTGTGCAATAGGAGAAGAGCCTCTTTTCTGCATAGGGGAGAGAGAGATATGTGATGAGAGTGAGTGTCCCAATGAGGAAAATACCTCATATATTTATATACAAATGTTGATGATGAATAGATGTATCTGTTGGGCTTCTGAGCCTACATGAGTTGCTAGCCGACTTGATAATTATTCCATAATCAAAATAAATTCATATCTCCATAAATACTTATCAGAATCAGATGATCTTTAGATCAATCCTACACCTCTTAATGAGAGTAATCTAGGAAAGATATTATCAGCCATGAATAAGGTGACCCACATGGATTTTGGCCCAAGTTTCCAATTTTAACACTTCCTCTCAACTAGGAGAACTTTATCAGCAATTTGTCATTCTGTCACTACTATTCATCCATCAAATGCACTGCCCTATACAGCTTGACCCTTACTCTGCTATACTCTATTCTACCTTGTGATGACCTTCTCTACTCTACTCTATTCTGGTCTACTCGAATTATGAAGAAGAAGAAGTGATCGAGGATGTATCATACCATCCTCCATTGACTCAAAGTCAGTCTCAGAGTGTGTACCACTGGTCTCAGACCAGTCCTCAACTGACTCGAAGTCAGTGTCATAGTGGGTACAACTCCTACCAATGGTCCCAAACCAGTATCATTGATTTTAGATCAATGAAGGTCATCCTAGCATAGGGAGTACAGTAGATACAACGATGCATCCATTAGTACTACTATGTTCCCTATCCTCATTTCCCTGCTCATTGGTCAAATGAGAGGTACTTCCCATGAGTCGCAAACTACATGGGTAGGATGCCTTGACAGGAGAACTAATCAATCTTGTCCACAAGAGAGTGAATCATCCTATCCCATAAGAGAGCGAATCATCTTATCCCACAAGAGAGTGAATCATCTTGTCCACAGGAGAATGAATCATCCTATCCATAGGAGAGCAAATCATCCTATCCCATAAGAAAGAAAATCATCTTGTCCACAGGAGAGCGAATCATCCTATCCATAAGAGAGAAAATCATCCTATCCCACAAGAGAGTGAATCATGTTGTCCACAATTGCCATGGAGAACACATCATCCTCGCCCACATGAGAACTAATCATCCTGTTCCACAGTCACCACGGGGTGTCACAGGGAAAGTTTGATCCTTTTACCCTATACAAGGTGCACCACCAAGGGATGGTGAGTCACCCTGTGGTCATATGTCACTCCAAGAAGTACCCCACACTCCCCGGAGCTCCCAGAGCTTAATACATCATATAGGACCCTCATCAGAGGGTCTTTCAATGAAACCAAGTTATTCTCGGAAAGTCAGGAATTTGACCTTCCCTAGGGACTTTGTCATAATGTTGGCAACCTGTTCATCTGTACCGATATGTTGGAGCCTTATTTCTCCTTGTTGCACCATATCTTGAATATAGTGGTACCTGATACTGATATGCTTGCAGTGATCATGAAATACGGGATTCTCTGACAAATGAATCCCACTGTGGTTATCACATAGGACCATGGTGGTATCCAATGTAAATCCAAACAGCTCACTGAATAGCTTTTGCAACAGACTACCTCATAAGAGGCCATGCTAGCAGCAATATACTCTGCCTTGGTGGTTCTCAAAGCCATCGTCTTCTAATTCTTGCTCATCCAGGATATTGAAGCAGATCCCAAGGAGAAACAACACTCGGAAGTGCTCTTATGATCCACCACACTGCCTGCCCAATCAGCATTAGTGTATCCAAGTAGTCTCACATCTCTGACAGTGTATCTTAACCCATAAGTAATTGTGCCATGAAGATATCTCAACAGATTCTTAGCACCAATCCAATGTATGTGGTGAGGTTCAACCATATGTTGACTAAAACTGTTGACTGTGAAGCATATATCTGGACGAGAGTTCACTAAGAACATTAATGCTCTGACAAGTTGACGATACTTAGTGGCATTTTGTAAAACAAGTCCAGCAACGCTACCGCTTAACTTCTTAAAGTCAAGCTCCATCGAGGTAGTAACAGGTGTAGAGCTATAAAAAGGGTCTCTTTCACCTCTAGTTACCTCACATTAATATGTCAATCCGGGAATGTCGTACTATTTCAAAGAGTGTCTCAGTCTGAGGCTTAGCATTTGTCAGAGTAATGCTCGTAGTACAACTGTTTAAAACTACAAGATTAAATTAATGCGTGTCTACAACTTAACTATTTCAAAAGGCTAAATCACACAAAGAAATGCATCAGTCAAATGTTTGGTAACAATAACCCATCCTTTTCGTAACTGATGAGAACAGATCCGAGGTCTGGGAGCCAGGTAGCAGATGCTGACGCTCACTACAGCCTGAGATCGTCTTTAATAAATAGAAATGAAACAACAAGTAAAGACAATAGCAACAACAAATCAGTCAAGGGTGCGGTAGTAATAACTCATCCCTTTCATAACTGATGGTAGCAGATCAGAGATCTGGGAGCCAGGTAGCAGATGCCGACGCTCATTACAGCCAGAGATCGTCCTTAATAAATAATAAATGGCAAGTAAAGAAAACAGCAAATCAACAATCTTGAAATGGAACAACAATTGAAATGGAACGACAATTCAGAAATGGAACAACAACTGAAATGGAACAGCAATTCAGAAATGGAACAACAATTAAAATGGAACAGCAACTCAAATGGAACAACAATTTAGAAATGGAACAACATCTGAAATAGAACAACAAGTGGGAAATAAGCTGTAACCAAATTCGTCAAGCTGTAACTCTATTTAATCACACCAATCCAAACATCAATCCTTCGCTCTTAAAGATGTACACATATTATGGAACAACACTACTTATGGATCCAAGATGAAATAATACTAAAAACCATATAAACACAACGTGCTTAATCTAACTCTGTTATCGCTCTAAATAAAAGTATACAATTGCATATCAAGACGGAAACAGTAACATCCAAGGATTCAATAACTATGTGAAATCAGACTCTTCAAGATAAA
Source organism: Pinus taeda (assembly GCA_000404065.3). Classification (NCBI taxonomy): domain Eukaryota; kingdom Viridiplantae; phylum Streptophyta; class Pinopsida; order Pinales; family Pinaceae; genus Pinus; species Pinus taeda. The sequence continues at coordinate 126,697 of APFE030057529.1, forward strand.
TGTTGTAATGCTAAAGCACAATCACATAAAACTCTGTAATGGAATTACAGTATCCTATAGAGATTAACCAACATTTAAAATATTGGTAACATGATGCACTGTCAATACAAGAATTTTGTTTGCAGGAACATTAAGTGAGTTAAGCGCAACAGAGCATGTAACATAAACGTTATAAAACACAACATATTACCAGATCACGTCGATAAACAAACCACACAGAAACCACGCGTAATGGTACAAGAGAAAGTGTCCTCCAGGGCTGGGCCCTTAGCCTCCAAGGGTACACCGCTTAAGATTGATCCAGGCTCAAAGATAAAAGAGTAACCAAGTCTGTATTAATGCATGAAGTAGAATTACAGTAACTCAAGTCTTTAACAGAACATAAAGATCATAGTCTTGATCTTTCTTGAAAGAAATTACGTAAAAGTCCTCCCTCTAGCCAACAACGCTATCCCTTATATAAGGATGATGACAGAGTATCTAGATGCAGAAATAGATAAAATAGTGATCCCTCGGGATCTAAGATCCTGAGGGATTCGCAGAATCGTTAATCCTGAGTCACTTCTTTCCTTTTCTGCTCCGAGCTGGTATCTCCGCTTCCTTTCCTGGGTTGGTCCATTTTGATCTGATTTGCACGCGGTCCCTCGTCAAAGGGACAACAGTTAATTCATCTTTGTCTTTTCCTTTGGGATGGCCACTTTCCGTTTTTCCTCCCTCGTGCACATAGGAATGACAATTATCAGCGTTCTCTATTAATCTCACGTGTTTCCTTATAAATCCTTATTATTGTCTCCGTTTCTAATGCAAAAGGCTTATAAGTTCTAATGAAAAGATACTGAAATAACCATCGAAACATACCTTCTTTGGTACTCCACACACCCCCTAGCTTACCTTTTTTCATGGCCTCATGAAAACATTGTAGTTGACATGCAAAGCAGTGAATGAGTAGGCTGGAGATGGAATCTCATGTGAGGGCCTACAGCCATGATGCGAAACTAAATGATCAAAGAAATGGCCTGTCTGGCCCTCAGGCATCTCATAAATGGCTTGGTATCTGGGTGCAGGATGCCAAATGATTGCACTTCGGAACCTATATCCTAACTAGGATGGCCCTGCCCTCAAAACAATTTCGCCATAGAGGGGGAATCAGTTAGCAGCAAGTTTAAAATTCTCATACTTAAATGGTTCTCTAAGCTGGATGTTCGGATTAGATATTCGATATCGAAATTTAGCTGCTTCAACGGTAGGGTCTTTAATAGAGGAAAAGTATTCAAGTCCCTACCGAATGCTTACTTCATGCATGGGTCCTAATGCTTCAATCACTCCTGGAGCCTTCATGAGATTTCTATGTCTCCTCCATAACTGTTCTGGGTCCCTAAGCTTAGCTCTTACCCATAGATCTAATCCGTTTTCTTATCTTTGAAAAGCGTTGTAGGCTTTAAGCCATTTAATTTGATTGACTGCAAATGAGATAAATGCTTGCAATTGAATGTCCCCAACAAAAGGGCCAGGGTTTAGTTCGGTCTCTTGTTCTAGTACAAGGTTGTGCAAGTAAAATTCACACAATAACCTTTGTAATTTTACCCCATAATGTTTACAGCAATTTATAAAATCATCTATAGTGTTAATTTGTATGGGAGCACCTGCTTTAACAACCTTTATTTTCAATTGTAAATACCTTTCCATCAGAAATATGGCATAGTTCTTGGAAGGGGCTCTACATGCTAGGACATCATTGTATAGGGAACACAAGGTATCCATCTGTTTGATAACTATGTCTAGTCTACGAGTTAACCTTGCAACTTTCTCTTGTTCCCTTTGCCATCCTTCGAAAGCTTGGCTTTCAGATAAGTTGACGTTCCTTAGCTGCTGCTGTAGTTCTTCATATTTTTCTCAGGGGACCGTTTGCTCCCTAAGCTTTTCTGCTTCTTGTTGGGCCTGCTTCAAATTTTTGTGAAGGGTTATCGTTTTCAGATCCTTCTTCCATGTAGTCGTGGAGGTCGGGAGTTTTACTTGAACTTTCTTATTGCGTTGCTTTGAGTTTAGAACCCTTATTACTCCCGAAGGTGGTGCCTCCGCCTGAACCATCTTATCATCCGTTTCAATTTTAACATGAACTCCAGCCCACTGTTGTTCCTTTTCAATTGGAACAGTAGTCTACTTTTCAGCTTCATTTGGAACAACAGTTTGGCTTTTGTGAGGGTTTTGAGTAGTGGGATGGATTCTAGTCCTCCGCCTCTTGCCCTTAAGGGATCTTACTGGTGTGGTCAGACCTTTTCTTCCTAAAGTCCCTTTTACCCTTTGCCTCGCCTTTAGAACCCTAATCTACTGATGAAGTTGGACTATTATGTTCAACAATCTCTGTTGTTCCTTTCGTAATTCCCTTATTTCCATCATCTCTTCAGAAGGAACAACAGGTTGTTCGCTGCGGTTTGGAATGTAGCTAGCTTCCTGATTTTCTCCCTGGGGTGGCTGTTTCGGGGTAAGAACTTTACTTGGATCTGTCATTTCTTGGGCTAATTCTTCTTCTACCCTTATTTCCTCCGGACTTTCTTCTGGCGCCTTCTGATTAGGAACGGGCTGTTCCTGCTCAGCGTTTTCTGATATCTTCTCATTATGAATGGACAAATTTTCTACTTCCGCCTCTTCTGCATGCGATTCCTCGGGTGCATCTTTCTCCTGGGGTTTTTCTACGGCATGGCAGTTTGATGGACTTAGGGGTTGGCCATATTCGCCCATATTGGCCAAAATGTTGGCCAATTCATCTTTTCCTAACGGGTCTTGTAATGGGCTACCTTCCTGTTGTTCCATTCATTCCTCCTGCTCCAACTGCTCGGCTTCTTTTCCCTCGTCTCCTTCAACTTCAGATTTCTCATCTTTTTCTTCTTCTCTTTCTACAGATTGCTCTGCCTTCTCTTCTTCTTCTTTTGTTTCTTCCTCTGTAGACTGCTCTGCTTCCTCGTCGTCTTCTTCTTCCATTTTTGTCTCTGCATCCTGCTCTGCTTCCTCGTTGTCTTCTTCTTCTGTTTCTGCTTCTACAAATTGCTCATCTTTGTTTTATATTGCTTGGCTCGTGCCTTCCTGGGGCTGCTCCAGCCCCCCTCGTAGCCATGCAAGCCGTGCCGATTTTCTGCATTTTTCTAGTTGTTCAGGTGTCATCGTGTCATGTTTCCGTTTTTCAGATTGTTTTTCAGGTTGCTCCGCCGTGCAAGTGTCCTGCTTCTGTTTTTCTGAACGTTGGGGTGTGCTAGCAACTTGTTTTCGTTTTTTCGGGCGTCCAGATGTGGCCGACCCTCCATTGATGATGGTAATTAGTTCTTCCCAGCTGCTCTGCTGCTGGGTGAGACTATAGTTAACTGTCAACCGAATTAATCTGTGGTGGTTAACGACTGACTCTACGTGTTGTGCTCATTTCATGCTTCGTGCAACGTCATGAAGTAGTGAATTCAACAATGCAGGTAAATTCACAGAACATTTTTGTTTTAAAACAACTAGGAGTTTAAGATGTCGTGGTCTTACCACGTCTTTTCTGCCTTCACAGGTGATGTAGCTTTGGATGATTTTTGCTAATTCCGCCCATGGCTCTCCTAGCGTTGCTGGCAACACCCCCTTTCCTCGAATTGTCAAACTCTGGCCCTTGTCCTGAAAGATTTCTAAAATCTTCTGTAGCCTTTCCTTCTTTATCGTCCATACTGGTCCAGTGGCTGGTAGTCCCGAGACTTCTGCTATTATGTCATCGGTGACTGTTATTCGTCTTCCTCTTACTGTGGAGTAGTCTTCTTGCAAATTCTGTAAAAATTCAATCGCTACTGTTTCATTGGACTCCTTCAGGAGGTTGAGATAGGTCAACCATCCTGCTTTCTTCAGGATTCTTTGCGTTGCATCCGAAACAGTTAATACTTGCGGTTCTCGGTGAACTGACCTTCCTCCCATAGTTTCACTACAAATTCTCAAAGGAACGACAACTGTTTGTTGAAACACAGAGAAGCTGATGGCATATTACTCGTTCAAATTCTACGCTACGGCGTATGCAGTGGAAATGGCTTTGAACAACAGCTCATGCAGAAGAAAACAAAAGTAGAAAAAGATAATACCGTTGAGTCGCGCTGTGCCCGAGTACACAATTTCTCAAATAACGCACTGACACATGCTCTGGGGAATGAGGAGGTTACCTCCCCCCCCCCCGCAATGTGATAGGATGTCTCAGCAGTCAAATACAGGAGCAGCACCTGTTCTGCCGCAAGGTTTTTATGGAACAGTGTATGGCAATATGCCATGCTTACAAAAATAGCCTATTACTGAAATCGAGGTATAAAGTTACATCACTTTAATACGTAAGGGACTACGGTGATTTGATGGAAGTTCGGGGATAAGACATTTGCCGTAAATAGAGAGTCTCATGCGGTCACTGTCACTAGTTCCATAATGATTGGTGATAATATATAGTCATGTGTTATATGGTTGGGTAATATTATATAATTAATTACCACGGAATAAGAAACAAGAGGATGCAATCTTCCTACCTATTGGTGTAAAAATGCGACTTCAATACCCTTAACAGTGTTCTGCTGCTGACAAGTGTCCATAACCTTGGCAGAGTTGTTTGTTTCACCCCTGGAACCATAGTCCTTTGTGTATGCCAGGAAGCGTTGTGTAATGTCAAAATGTAGGCCATTATGCTGGCTTGATAACCAGTTAGTCATAATGCCATTCACAAGGGGGGAGCGAATAGTGGGCAGGCCGGCTTTTGATGAGACCTCTTGTTCCAAGGGTTATTTGTTTGATATACCTTTTGGATCATTTCCCAGGTGTGGTGGCCATAGTGGGAATGCCACTTCGCTTCCATCCTGATGATCATGGTAGGCCAGCTCGTAATGAGACTTCATATCCTACAATTTGACAATTTAGAAACCATGTTTTGCTTCCTTCTCTTTTCTTCTTGTTTTTAATAAAGAGCTTTTCCTGTTTATACACAAAGGGTGGTTCAACACTCCTTAAGAGTAGGAATGGTGGAAGAAGTCTTAATATCCCAATAGAAAGGTATAGATCCTTTGCTCTTATTGCTAAATGATAATCAGAGAGGATTAAAAAGGAACCATCATGATACAGATAACCAATCAGAACAAAATTACTAGAGCAATGGCAGCAAAAGATGATGAATAAGCATGTCTTTCCCTGCGTCCTTTCACCAATTCGGGGTGGTCTCTTATAAAGATAGCGATTTATGATTTACTGATTTCCGTATGTTGTGCTTCTGTTTCCATCACATAAGTGCATAGCCATATTCAAAAAGACTTGAAAGAAAATTAACAATAAGCCTCCTTAATTTAGAATAGCAAAAGGAACGAGCTGTTTCACAAGGAGAGAAAAATCATATAAGTAATGTTCCTTTCGAGAAAGGACACAACAACAGTTCACAAATGTTGTCTGTTTGGAGAAAGGAATAGTAGAAATAAAAAGTGATGTTCCTTTTGAAAAGGAACAACAAAATCAAACAAGTGTCATTCCTTTGAAAAAGGAACAGCAGAAATCAAAAAGTGTTGTTCCTTTTGGAAAAGGAACAGCAAAAATCAAAAGTGTTGTTCCTTTGGAAAAGGAACAACAAAAACACAAAAGTGCCATTCCTTTGGAAAAGGAACAACAGAAAGCAAAAAGTGTTGTCCCTTTTGGAAAAAGAATAGCAAAATCAAACAAGTGTCGTTCCTTTGGAAAAGGAACAGCAGAAATCAAAAAGTGTTGTTCCTTTTGGAAAAGGAACAACAAAAATCAAAAGTGTTGTTCCTTTTAGAAAAGGAACAACAAAAACACACAAGTGTCGTTCCTTTGGAAAAGAAACAGTAGAAACACGCAAGTACCGTTCTTTTTTAAAAAGGAATAGCAGAAATACACAAGTGTTGTTCCTTTTGGAAAAGGAACAGCAGAAAACAAAAAGTGTTGTCCCTTTTGGAAAAGGAACAGCAAAATCAAACAAGTGTCATTCCTTTGAAAAAGGAATATCAGAAATCAAAAAGTTCTATTCCTTTTGTAAAAGGAACAACAAAATCAAAAGTGTTGTTCCTTTTGGAAAAGGAACAGAAAAAACACACCAGTGTCGTTCCTTTGGAAAATGAACAGTAGAAACACACAAGTGCTGTTCCTTTTGAAAAATGAACAACAGAAACACACAAGTGCTATTCCTTTTGAAAAAGGAACAACAAAACACGCAAGTGCTGTTATTTTTGGAAAAGGAACAACATAAAGCAAAAAGTGTTGTCCCTTTTGGAAAAGGAACAGCAAAACAAAAAGTGCTGTTTTTTTTTAAATGAACAGAAAAAATCACAAGTGTTGTTCCTTTTTAGAACAGGAACAGCAAAAACACAAAGTGTTGTTCCTTTTGAAAAATGAACAGCAAAAATCACAAGTGCTGTTCCTTTTAGAAAAGGAACAGCAAAAACACAAAAGTGCTATTCCTTTTGAAAAAAAGGAACATAAGAAGTAACAAAACCTGTTGCAAAGATATGTACAAAAATAATTCAAGAAGTTATGTACAAATTGTAAGGGAAAGTAAATTTCTTAGTGAGTTACAGGTGAGGAAGACTTGTCTTCCTCCCCTAAGATCTCCATATCTGAATCTTGGCTTAGCTGTTGGCAAAAGGACTCTCGAGTAAGTGGTTTGTGATAAAGACGGACTCAATGGCCGTTTGCCTTAAATGTATATCCAGAACCATCAATAGTAATCAGGGTAAGGGTACCATTGTCATGTACTTTCTGAATTTCATATGGTCCCAGCCAACGAGTCTGGAGTTTCTCGGGGAAGTCCTGAAACCTGGAGTCATATAAAAGAGCCCAGTCTCCTTCGTAGAAGACTATTTTTAATGAGAGCATCATGCCATTTGGCTCTCTGCTGTTGTATCAAGGCAGTGTGTTGACGTGTAGAGAGCCTAATTTCATCCAGCTCATTGATCTGTTGTAGTTGATTAGTCTGTGCCTCAGTTAAGTCTAAACCAACTTCTTGTGCTGTTCGTAATGTCTGGATTTCAAATTCTATAGGAAAAATAGGTTGTTTTCCGAACATTAGATGGTAAGGTGAGTGACCAGTGGTGCTTCTCCATGTTGTTATATAAGCCCACAATGCTTCAGGTATCTGGCAGCCTAATCGCGTCTATGCGATGCAACTGTTTTTGTTAGAGTTGTTTCTATTATCTTATTGCTGCTTTCTACATGCCCATTTGCCTGTGGATGATATGGGGTGGTAATTTTATGCTGAACATGATAGTTGTTGAGTGTCGCAGCTATTCTGTTCCAGCAAACTGTGGCCCTCCATCTGTAATTATCTCTCTAGGAAGGCCATAGCGTACAAATAGATGGAGCAGGAACTGTATGACAGATTCTTCTATAGCTCTGGGCAAGGCCTCTGCTTCAACCCACTTGGTGACGTATTCTGTTGCCACCAAAATGTATGTTTTCTGGTTTGATGGTGGGTTTATTGGTCCCACGAAATCAAGAGCCCAATGCTCAAACGGTTCAATGACTAGCTATGGTTTCAAAGGCATCTCATCCGACTGACTAGGGCGTCCCGCTCTCTGGAAACTGTCACATGCTTGGACAAATTTCTTTGCATCTTTGAAAATTGTGGGCCAATAATACCCTGTGTGTAACACTTTATGTGCAGTCCTGCGATCAGCGAAATCTCCACCACATGGTTGGTCATGGCATTCTTTCAATATATCAAAAATTTCATCCTGTCAAACGCATATTCTGATTTGCATGTCTGCCCCTGTGTGAAACAAATAGCCCCTAATCCAGGAAAATCTGGTACTTCGCTGAACAATCTGTTTTCGCTCATTAGGGGTTAGATGCTTTGGTAACTTACCTACTGCTAGGTAATTGGCAACATCATCATACCAGGGTGTTTGAACAGCAACGACAAAGAGATGCTCATCTGGAAATTGATCTTCAACTGTTGTTGCATCAACTGGTTTTGGCATTCTTGAGAGGAAATCAGCTACCGGGTTTTCTTTCTTAGGTTGATCCTTGATTGTATTATCAAATTCCTGCAATAAAATCAGTCATCTAGTTATTCTTCCATTTGTGATAAGCTTGTTTGCTAAATATTTTATAGCATAATGATCTGTGTACCAGATAACATGATATACAGTAATGTAATGTCTGAATTTATTGACAGCATGTATAATAGCTAGAAATTCTTTTTCAGTGACAGTATAATTTAATTTAACAGGGGATAGATTTTTGCTAATGTAATAAATTGCATATGGTTTTCTATCCTCCTCCTGTCCAAGGACCGCTCCAATGGCTGTGTCTGAGGCATCAGATGATATCTGGAATGGAAAATCCCAATTTGGTCCCCAAAGGACTGGGGCTGTAGATACGAGCTTCTTCAGATCGTTGAAGGCACGTTCACATTTTTCTGTCCAAAGAAAATCAACGTTGCCAGTTAGTGCATACAAGGATGCAGCAATACGTGAATAATGTTCTATAAATCTTCTGTAGTAACCAAAGAATCCAAGAAAGCTACGTACCTCTGTTTGAGTAGTAGGAGTAGGAATAAGAAAAAGTATTTGGATTTTGGCTAGGTCTACCTCAATGCCAGCTGCTGAAATATAATGTCCTAAAATAAGTCCTTCCGTCATCATCATATAACATTTTTCATGGCTTAAACAAAGCCTGGTAGCTATGCAATGTTGTAGGACTTTTTCTAGTGTGTCCAATGCTGGATCAAACTCATCTCCGTATGGAGTAAAATCATCCATATATACTTCCAATCCTTCATTTATTAGATCTGCAAAAATGCTAAGGATAGCCCTTTGGAATGTGGCAGGGGCATTACATAAGCCAAAAGGTAAAACTCGGTAGGCGAATGTTCCCCAAGGATAAGTAAAGGTAGTTTTGTCCTGATCTTCAGAGGCAATCTATATTTGGTTATACCCACTGAAGCCATCGAGGAAAGAAAAGAATTTCTTCCCTGCCAAAGTGTCTAATACCTAGTCGATGAATGAGAGAGGAAAGTGATCTTTTGCGTTGCTTTATTTAACTTCCTGTAGTCCACGCAGATTATCCACTTCCCATTCGTCTTTGGTACCACCACAAGCGGAGAGACCCATTTACTATCAGAGATAGGGTAGATGAAGTTAACATCTAAAAGTTTTT
>APFE030057529.1:136941-156701 GCA_000404065.3 Pinus taeda
TCCAGCAAGAAAGCCCTTCTTCACCTCAAGTAAAGCTTAGATCACCCAACTCTATGAAGTTACACCAGAAAACCAATAGCACTTCTCTACAAGATACAAGATTTCAGCCTCTGGATCTCTGTGATGAGGGATCCATATATAGATGATTGTAGTGGGGTGAGTCATCTTCTGGGGTCTTTATTAGTGTCCTCTCTCTGATAGTTCTTGATTCCACTTGGAGACTGATGATCTCTTACTCATCCCTGGTCGAAGACAGAGAGGCAAGTGTCAGAGGGGAATCTTCTGGAAGATTCCATGATCTTCCATCTCGCAAACTGTCTCTGCCATTTGTCCATTCTCGCCCATCGCACCATACAGAGGGGCCATTCAATATGCATCGCACCCTTTACACTGGGAAGGTGATATGCATTGCACCCTCTGCACCGGGTATTCAGTATAGTCCAATTTTGACCATTTCTATGTAGTTTTTAGTGGAGAACTTCTGGGAGATGATGTAATCAACTGACCTTATTCCTTTAGGTAGTGAAGCAACAATTTTAGGGACTTAGGAGCCCTCAGTTTATGGACATTTATGATTGGGGTTTCAGTGCCCAAAAATGTCTATAACAGCAGGGAGGCAAAGCTAGTCAAGAACACTCAAAGGGATGTTCCTTCCATGGGTCTAAAGGTGTGTCAAGTTGCAGAAGCTAAGGGATTGCAAGTTTGAATTTTGCAGAAGACATGGTCAAAAAGTGGCTTAAACATGAGTCCAAGTGAAGCTGGTTCAAGGCCAAAAGGTGCAAATGGTCAAAATGCAATGCAGTATTACAAAGCAACACAAAGGAGCCTCTAGGGTATAAGGCCCGAACGAAGTGAAGAAGCAAAGAGGATTGAGTCTTCAACGCATAAGTCATGGCTGGACTAGAGACGACTCCCAAGCCTACTCAATGAAGCATCATGGGCAACCAATGTTAGTGAGGTGCTAAATATGATGCCCATGAAAAGGATGGCTCTACCATCATGTCATGATTTAAAAAGCTGGAGAGTGAAGATGGTTTATGAACCATAACATGATGGGATCGACCCTATGGCTAGTGTATCGACAATTGGATGCTAGTATGCAAAATGAAACGGAAAAATGGATTCCCTAATCTATATGCCAGTGAGTATACGATACCTACCATGACGGGTCAGTAGTCATGGAACTGACGCGAAATATTTGAGGAAGTATCCAAAAAGTCTTGAGAAAACAACCTATTCTCGACAATCCAAGCTCACAAGTTAAAAGATTCATGAGACAGAAAAAATCAAGTTTTGAAAAAGTTTGACATTTTCAAAGCTTATAAAATGACTTTTTGACTCACCATTGTTACCATTTGTGTTGAGAGCAAAAGCTGTGGAGAAAAAGAAGTAAACTTTACCCACAAAGAATTCGACCATCCAAATTGGCTCAAAATCACTAGGTAACCCTCAAATCTAGCTTGCATCAATTTGTGATTGTTTTTAGAAATTTTAATTGAGGTTTTAATGTTGGAAATTATGTTAAAAATATCAATGCAACATATACGTGGGTTGGTTATGAGAAACCCGCGTATACGCAGGCCCTACACGCAACTGTGTATGAAATGGACCTGCGTATATGCGGTTTGAAATTAAAACATAAAAATCTAATGGTTAAACTTGATTTTCTTTCAGGATGACAATCACCTAGAGGGAAAGGGAGCATGCTACTATTGATGATGAGGTTATGAATGATCAATAGGCCTTGGATGCATTGAGGGGATGCGGTTTATTTAAATTTTTCAAAACGCCAAATATGAAGGCAAACACTCGCTTGCTTGAAATGTTAATCCACTATTGGAGTATCGAAGATGATGCATTAATGATTGATCAAATGCCTTTAAGGATAAAGATAAAAGATATTTACTTTATCACTGGTCTCTCTTGGAGAGGAGAATTTATACATTCGATAGGGCGATCACAAGGTAGTCTTTTAGTGGAAGACTACATGCATATATACTGCTTGGGGCATCTTGAGAAGATTGGAAATCAAACATGTAGAGAGTTTGTCCCTAAGGATCATACTGTTTACCATAGCCAGGGTAAACAGTTAAGCCTCATTGCACCAAGCATCACGACTATCCATGATCTTGGCCGTAGATTGTCTCACTACTGTGTTTGACTGGTGTACACCTCTTTTGACCAATAGGAAGAGTCAACTATCCTCCATTCAGAAAGAACAGATCAAGAACTTTAGATATGGGACCATTTTGTGCTCCTTCTTCTTCGAGAAGGTTCCAGGGTTACATCCCAGAGTATCAGTTCCTATCAGTAGCCCCCAAGATCCTCGAATGGGTAGGTGGGCTGACCTGATGAACCACCTTGGAGGTGGAGACATACCGAGGACTACTTTTGATGATGATTTCTTCTCCTGGTGGGAGCAACAAATCATCGTTGTGGACGAATATCCTTATGCTAACATGGATTTCATGGGAGATCCGGATCTGGTGCTGCCACCAGATGCAGCATGGGGAGAGATAGGTAACCATTTTTTTAAAGTTTTGTCAATTTTTATGTTTTTCAAATATGAAAATGAAATTAAAGATATTTTTTATGGGATCAAATGATTGATATAATGATCATGTTCCAGATGTGGGTCCGGTACGACCAGACGAATGTCCGCGGCACAGGCATCGTGGAAGAGGTGCTGAAGAGGCAACTGCGGATACTGAGAGAGTCTTATACATAGTCTAGCGAAACTTGGTGAGATTGACTCACCGAGTACCGACGGAGGTCGTAGAAGATCTACCAGAGGATATGCAGCGCCATGTGGTAGGAGTGCCATGTGACTGGGTTCACCTTTTTCGATGTGTGGCCAAAGTAGTGGTCACCTACTTAGCTACTCATCCTGAGACGGGTCATTAGATGTATTGGACATGATTATGGGCATTTTAGTCCCAATTTTGTATGTTATTTTTGAAACACTTTATGTACACACAAGAGATTTTATGATATATATAATATATATAGTTCTGACTTTTTGATGTTTGATTTTATCTTGATGAATGAATGATATGCCAATCTAAAGCTTGATTAGCGATAGAATCTGCTAATGAATTATCAGATCGTGGAATATGCAAATAAGTAATATAAACAAATGATCTTTGTGACACCCTCACTCTCAAATATTGGTGATATAAATAAGGATCCCGAACCTGATAAATGTTATTCAATTGTGACACTACCAGTTGTGAATCAAGATAGACTACCAGCGAATCGATTCCATAAGAAATAGCTCCAGGTAGTAAATTAACGACGAAAGTATACTCGGCCATATTATTTGACGTAGGACCAATACATACTTCCCTTGATACCATCAACTGACCAGCTGGATAATAATTCACCCACGCTGTGGAAGCGAGGTTCCGAGTGTGCCGACTAACACCTTCGGCAAATCCGAAATAGACCAAGTCATCCATCAACACCTGCCAAGGCAGATCAAAAAGTGTTGATATCATAAAAACTCCCGATAAGATATGTACAAAAATAAAAAAATATACAAACAAGCCATTGCTGGGTCATAACCTAGGCAAAGTACTTCTTGAGGTAGAGCCCATTTTGAGGCTCCGCCAACTTGTTCCCTTCAAAATTGACTAATTCATAAGCCCCTTTTTCTAAAACTCATTTCACTATAAAGGGAACATACAACATAGACTTAAATTTGCCTGCCCTCAAGGCGTCTTTATCTTGTTCATAGACCAAGACAAGGTCACCTTTAGAAAAGACTTGAGGATGGACAACTCTATCATACTGAGTTTTAACCCTTTTCTTATAAGACCCATTGATTGTGGCGGCATCTCGACACTGCTCATCAAGATGTTCCAAATGAAGGAGGTGCTCTTCGAGACTAGAGGTCTCTAGAAGGAGCTCAACAACTAGCTTGAGAGATGGAATTTCGCATTCAACATGAAAGATAGATTCTAGCCTGTAAACTAAATGAAAAGGTGTAAAACTAGTGGTAGTCTTTATCGAGGTTCGGTACACCCAGAGAGCCGGATACAACATGAGATGCCAATTGGAGCGATTTTTATCAATTTTCCTTTGTAGGATCGTCTTGAGGGACTTATTCACGACTTCTACTTGGCCATTGGCTTGATCATAATATGGAGATGAATGCTCTTGCCGGAAGCCCAATTTAAGAGCCAATTTGGGCATCAATTGGTTTTGGAAATGACTGCCATTGTCAGTGACAATCTCTCTCGGGATACCAAACTGTGAAATAATCTGGTTAAAGAGGAACAATGCTGTTGTTTCACTATCATTTTTATAAGTAAGCATGGCCTCATCCCACTTCATAAATTAGTCTACGGACACTATAATGTACTTGTGATTCACTGCTGAAGGGAGATTACAAGTAATAAAGTCAATACCCCATTTTGTAAAAGGACCGACATTGATAACAAGGAAAAGAGGAGCTAGATGCATGTGCATCATCTGAGGATAGACTTGACAAGGGTGGCAATGTTTGACCGCTTTAATATAATCTTTGAAAAGCGAAGGCCAAAAGTAGCCGGCACACAAGATTTTCTGGGCTGTAGCAAAGCCCTGAAAGATGGCCGCCACAAGCTCCACTGTGGCAACATTAAGTACAGACTCTGCTTCCTCTATGGGTAAACAATGCCTAAGGGTTGAATCAACCCCTCGGTGATATAATGTATCACCAATGGTAACATAGTTCTTAGCCATGTGACGTAATTTTTGTTGTTCATCCTTGGAGGCCGCAGGAGGGAACTTCAAAGTCTGGAGATAGATTATGATATCTTAATACTAGGGATCTTGTGAAAAGATGAGGAACAAATGTTCGTCGGGAAAACTTTCCTCATAAATAGTATCTTCTCCACAAGGCATCTCGGAAAATAATTCCGCAAAAACCAATGATTTCTTAGACTTGGCCAATAAGAACTTGAGATCAAATTCTTGTAAAATAATGATCCATCTATTGTATTTGCCCCCAGTCACTCGCCTACTGAGGACAAATTGGAAAGGATTGACCGCCACTAAGACAAAGGTTTTGCATTGCAGAATATAATGGCGAAGCCACTGGACAACATGGACAACTGCCAAGGCTAATTTTCTCGATTGGAGAATAGCATAGTTCAGGGCCTACTAAGCCTCGAGTCAAGTACTAGATGAGATGCTCTATGAGACCATCATCTTCTTGAACCAGAACCATACCTGTGGTAGATTCTGCAACTGTAAGATATAAAAGGAAATCTCTACCATAATTCGATGGTCTCAAAAGTGGGGTAGAGATCAATGCCTGCTTCAAGGCATCAAAAGATCATTGCGCAAAGTAATCCCATAAAAGTGGAACTCCTTTCTTGAGCAAATGCATAAACCCTTTAGTTATCTCAGCATTGTTCGCTATAAACTGTCTCAAGAAATTTTCCTTCCCTTGAAGACTTTGAAGTTGTCGGATGGAAGATGGGGGAGGCAACTGAACTATTGCCTCCACCTTGAAGGGATCAACTCGAATCCCTTCAATTGACACAATGAACCCTAACAACCAACTAGATGTAACCATGAAAACACATTTATTTGGATTCAATCGGATCTTGTAAAATCGACATCTCTCAAAAACCAACCGAAGGTGACCAGTATGATTGATTCTCTTTCAAGAGCGGGCAGCTAAATCATCCAAGTATGCTTCGATGACATGCTTGATGTCGTGGAAAGCGTATGAAACGGCCCGCTGAAATGTGGCTCTAGCATTTTAAGACCAAAAGGAATCTTTTTTTACGTAAAGGTACCCCAGGGACATATGAAAGTTGTCCTATGCTGGTCTTCTGGACGGATAGATATCTGATTATAACCGGATAATCCATCTATGAAGGAGAGAATATCATTACGTGCACATTCATCAACGATCTGATCAATAAATGGTGTGGGGTAATTATCTTTCGGACAAGCTTTATTGAAATCCCTAAAGTTAATGCATGCACATATCCTTCTTTGTTTTTTTATCAACTAGTACTGGATTAGAAACCCAATCTATTAGAGGAACAAGGTATATGAAACCCACCTTGAGCAACTTTTCTACTTCAACTTTAATAGCTGTTGCTTTCCTAAGATTGACCGGCCGAAGCTTCTGACAAATTGACTTAGTGTTTTCATATGTCTTGATATCATGCTGAATGATGGATGGATCGATACCAGGCATTTCTTCATAAGACCAAGCAAATACATCCCGAAACTATTTAAAGAGGTTGGTGTAAATTTGAATCTCTTCAGGGGAACACTCAGCTCCGATGAAGAGATTTTCTATCACTTCAGGGTTCCTAGAGATGTTTATCGGTATGGTTTTTGAAATGACCGACATATTACATTCGACATGGATGTGTGCTGGAGCCAAAGGGTTTGAAACTGCACAAACATCACTAGTAAGAAAATTGGAGAACTTGGACTCGACTTCTCACAGTGGGGGAAGAAAATATGAACGATGGTGTAAGTCTTCCCAAGGTCAATCTACACCCATCATTGCTTCTAAGATTTCTTCCTCAGATGGTAAAATCGTATTTAAGCAATCCATAGCAGAAGTAGAGTCAAGTGTCAAAGCTGGGGCCACATCACCATATAACCCCTCCTTTGAAAAAGGAGAAGGATGGTCATCTACAGAGTTAACGATAAATTGATATATAAGCTCTGCTGAAGACATAGGGAATTCCATTCCACCAACTTGTCCTTCATCTAATGTGGTTATAGGCGAAGGCAAGGTCCAAGGGTCTGAAAAATAATGAGTTCGTAAGAACTCTTCCCATGAAGACTCTTTGGAGGATGGAATGACATTGATTCTAGCTATAGGAGTTGGAAGATCAAATGTATCCATTAATGAAGAATACATCCCAAGTCCTAGATTCTTGATAGGTTGACTGGGGTTATCCACCAACGGAACAATAGAATCTTAATTTGCACGAGGGTCAGCTGGAGAATAATCCAATTGATCAACCTTAAGAATTTTCCCCTCATGAGGAAAAAAAAGGACTCGCAATAGAGTTGAAACGACGACATCCATTTTATAAATCCAATTTCATCCTAAGAGGAGATTGTAATCTAGGTTGGCATCAACAATTTCTACTTCGATATTAACGAACTTTCCTCCAACACATATAGGAAAGGATGAGATAATACCACGTGGCCTATGAGAATGTCCGTCAAATGCTGTCAAGAGTGAGGGTGAAGGAACAACTAAAGGTGATCCAATGGCCTTCTAACATGGCATAGACATTACGCATGTGGAAGCTCCCTCATCTACAACTATTCAAAAAATGTTAGTTTTCTGGTAAGTAGACTTTATTTGAAAATTCATATGATGAGGGAGTCTCTTTTTGACATTCAGCATGTCAAAAGTGAGCACTAAAGAATTGTTTGGGCCAACTGCCCCTATTGCTGAAAGCAAAGCACTTCGTTGAGCTGGACACAACTGGAGTACCTCTAAAGCAGAGATAGCGCATGGACTTTGAGCCAGATCCTCAAAAATGGAGTAGTTCTAGGCTACCCTAGCATTAGGGTTGATTGTCGCGCATTTGGCGAAGCATTTCGGTATCCGAGGTATAGACTCGACAAAGGGTCGCTCAATATGAAGTGGATCTATAGTTCCGGGAACAAATTTATCCTTGGATGTTTCAGCTTCACCATAATCATGCAACTGTGTGGCCACATTGACGTGAGAACCCATCATGAAAACATTTGAGGAATTGTCCCCCTCCTAGTTGCCCCCTGCAGAGGTACCAAGGTTTAAATTCGTGCCAGCAAGCAACTGCTGCCCTTGGGGGAAAGGGTTAGTTAAGACAGCTTGGGAGCTAGAAGACCTTTGTTGCACTAACAAGCACTGAGCATCTTGAATTTTTGGGCAGAGATGAGTCAAATGGTCTCCACTGCATAGCTTGCATGGAAACTTAACTTTCTTCTTAGACTCTTTTCCACCCTCACCAACATTATTTCCGAGCTTATTCGCATTACCATTCCCATATTGATTCTTCTTTTTACCTCGTCCCTTCTTCTTCCCATCAAATTTTTTATTTCCTTTTGGGTTAGAAGTCTGAACAACATTTATGGAAGAAGGTTGAGAAGGTGGAGTAGTAGATGGTGTAGCCTGAATGGAAGAAGTAGTTTGTATAGACAACTATTGCAATTGGCTCAGAAGGTTCACCGCATTTGCATCAATCAATCCAACAATTCCGTCAGCATGCAGCCCTGGATTTGGTTTGGCTACATCAATCGTGGATCTAGGAGCATTAGGAAAGATCTTTTGAAGGGTCCTATACTGAGAATATATCATTTCTAACTGCTAGGCGCGAAAGATATCCCGCTCTTCAGAATAAACTCCAGACATAGAAACATCCTTGGAGATCTCAGGTTGTAATGATTTTAAAAACCATTTGAGCTGGAATTTTGGCTTTGATTAACCTCTTTCTTTGTCTCCATTCCTGAATATGATCATAAATGTGAGTAGCCGTGTCTTGATGAAAATTGGCTAGAAGTTCAGTTCCGGCTTCGTAACGGACAGACAACTGAAAATGGTTTAAGAAAATGTTAGCCAAATTGGAGAAATATGTAAAGGTTCCCCCTAGCAACTCTATATACCACTTAGCTGCATTTCCAGTTAAGGTGCACTAAAATAGTCTCAACCTAATCGAATCATCAATTAGGGAATTAGATGAGCACCATAAATGGAACGTGGTTACATGGTTGCCTGGGTCTTCCCCACTCTTCCCTTTAAATTTTTGGATATCCGATGGATGTTTGGTTGGGACTAGAGGCCAAGCTGGATTGTATCTGATTGGATCATTCGTTAACTTAGTCAATTCTAGCAGATTGAGCGTGGCCAGAAAAAGAAGTCTCAGAGGACCTTGGAGATTCCACCCGAATTGGGCGGGGTTCCCGAAAGTCTGAAAAGAAGGACCTGGATTTTGAAAGGAACTAGGTTGCCCAAAGTAACTGGTAGAATTTGCTGAACCAAAAGGTGACCCTTGTGGTCCAACAAAACTCAGAGTTTGACCAACTCCAGCTGAAACGCCTCCATAACTGGCAAAATTCCCCCCTAACGAATTATTATAAGGAGTGGACAACCCCTAATAAGGGTTCCAAGCATTAGCTAAGGGTGGAAAACTTCAAAATGAATTGACCAAGGAGTATGACACATCCCTTGTTGGCTAAAAAATGGATTCCCAGTTCCGGTCCCACTAACCATAGGGTTAGTCCAACTCTGAAAAGGATTAGTACCTTGACCTATGAAAGGAAAAGGCATAGACCCCACCGTTGGATTGGAATGTGGTATATGACCACTTACAAAAGGAAAACCCTGAAAAGATGCCGATCCACTCATCATGGACGTGGAGGCAATTAGTGGTACACTTAATGGAACTAAAGGAATACCTTGAGAGGGCATTCCAAAAGGGAATAATCCAAAACTAGATGCATGCGCTTGGGAACTTCCACTCGTCGACCGAATGGAAGTAGACCCAAATAAGGATGTGCTAGCAGTAAACCCAAATAAATATGTAGAAGGGATGGAAATAGTTCCTCCCCCTTGTACTGATATAGGAGTTTGCATACTCGTAGCACTTGTGGTGGATTCCATGCTTCTAGCAGTGGTCATTGAAGGGATGTTTGTGTGTGGACCTGGACTTGAAGGTCTGTGTGTCGAAGTTTCAATGTATAAAAATACGTTTGGATGATTAGAAGGGAGAGTAGAGTTCGGAGCCGCAACCAACTCTGAGAGCTCTTCTACCTCAATATTATCTTCCAATTGGAAGAGTACCCAAGAAAGAATTAGTGTGTTCCTCTTCGGCTCTGTGGTAGTACCAGGTCTACCTTGTACACTGATGCCCCAAAGCGGAGGATCAATATCCAATGTGCCAATTGCCACTGGTTGAAAACCACTGACTGAATCACTCCTATGCCTTCTAGGAGAAGGCTCTGGACTCGCAGGTGAAAGCCCATGAAGTCTATGGGACCGTCTAAGTGATCTATCAGCCACTTTGAATTATTTAATAAGATCTACTTAAAGACTCAAGAAATTTGAAAGCCAGGCTGACTAGGAGCATAGAAGACACACTAAAAGTGTCCCTAAAGAATTTAGCAGTCAAACAACTTCCAAGTATTTCTACTCTGGGTGATTAGGACTAGACACCAAAATACAAGAAAGTGAATAATAAGGGCCTTTCGAAAATAGACTAGGGTAATTACACCCCAGGACTACTAGCCAAGGTATCAGAGGTAGTTACGTTGACCTCTAAACAACAACCTTTGCTAGTGCAAGCAACCAAGCTTCGCAAGGGTGCCCTCCAGAAGTACTGCTGAAGGTGATGCAACATCAACCTCAGGTGCCACGGGATTCCCCTCCGTAGCCACCTGTGTAGATCCCTAGGATAGGCAACTAAAGATACCAACTCGTATTAGAAGCCAGGTAGAACAGTTGTGAGGTGAGATCCGACAAGTAAGAGAGGGGGTATCTCTCGTCCTTATCTTCAAAAACTCTCGTGCTTAAATCCCAGTCACGGATCTTTCCGAGTCTCCCTAACGCTATTGGATTTTCACTCTTTATTCAGACTTCTAGGTTTGACAATTTAGAGTGACCTTGGAGAGTTTACTTTCCTCTCGCCTAATCCAAGGCCCTAAATAACCTAAAACTTGTTGGTGTACTTATTGATAATATAAAAGTTCTAGTTTATTTTATTAGTGCTTGATTTTAAGTGGCTATTCTTTTTAAGTCAAAGGGACAATACAGAAGTGAAACTGATGGTGTTCATTGACGTAAAATAAATTAATGAAAAACTAACTTATATGCAATGCACTTGTTTGTTCTTCCATGAAAAGCAACTTCTACTTGGGTTCTAAGAAACTTCTATTAAAGCAAAAACTTTTTTACTTTTCTTTTCTTGTAACAGACTTCACACTCACAAAAACTAAAAGACTATTGATGCTCTAATGATACGAAACTACCCTAATTCAAGGTGTACATGATGATGTGAAAATTCTAGATTACTCTAAAAAGAAAATGAAAGTAATTTGTTTTATAATGCAAGTTAAGTGTTTTGAAAAGAATAAGAATTTTGAACGAAAAATATTTCCCAAAATAAGAAGGACTAAACACAAAGATCCCAAATCACTCTCAAAAACCAAAAGATACCAAACACCAATTCAACAAAGAAAGCAAAAACAATGTTTTTGAAGGATTTTTCTTTTTCAAAAAAGCAATAAAAGCAACTTTTCAAAAGTACTCAAAATGCTACCAAAGAATCAAAGATCGAAAGCAAATCACAAGGAAACTTTGCAAGTTGTCAATTCAACATGAATGAAAACTTAACAAAATAGGTGTTTCAAGATGCACTAAACGATCCAAAAGCAGCAAAAAGAGGTTTGAGACACCGATCAAGAAATCAGGGAAAACACACTTTCAAACTTGTCAACAAAAACTTTTGAAAAGCAAGAAGAAGTGAATGGCCACAAAATTAACGGGAAGCAAAGCAAGCAAACCATAAAATGAAGTTTGACAGAAAGATTGCAAGCAATCTTCTGTTATGGAAGACTAGAACAATCAAAAGCCTCTACAAGAAGCCTTGTGTGTTCAAACATAAATAATAACGCTCACTATAAAGCAAACCGAGACCAAAAGCTCTTCAAAGTAGGAGAGAACTTGGAACAATAAGCTCACTGAAAAACTAAAATCTGAGAACAGAAACTAACCACTCAAGAAGCACACAAGCCAAGAAACAAATCTTTCCAGATGAAAAGACTTTAAAAAATCATCCAAAACAAATGTATATGTGACTGTGTCTCTACACAGCTGCGTGTACATGCGTTTAAGCCAAAAGAAACTTGTGTATATGTGACTTTAGTTCAGAGAAACTAGCATGTATACGTTTCTGTAACCCGAAAAAGGTGCGTATATAAATGTTTAGATGAAAAAAAAAATGAGGCCTGGTGAAAAGGGTCAGACTTGAAGTCTGAGTCCCTGTAGGAGTAGACAATACAATAACAGCAAGCAAACTAAAAGCTGAGCCTTGATTGGCACTAAATAACCCAAACTAGGAACAACAACATTGTTGCCCCTAGTGGAGTCGATAATTCTGTTAAGGGATAAAGTCCCCTAGGGATTTGGGTCAGAACCCTAGCAGAGCAGGAGTAATCTACAACAAGAAACATCCATATAACTCAGGCAAAATGCTTAAACGAGTAAACTATGCGAGGATGTACATACCCAAGGGTCCTTTGTTCAGGTAGTTCCAGCTAGGTTCCAAACCCTCTGCAACTCCTCACGATATTTGAACCTGCAAAACAACCAATTCAAAGACGCACAACAACATATAGATAAAGCATTATAGTGAAATCAACTTTATAACATATAAGTAGATGGTTAGTTATACATTGAAATAGTCATTCATATATAAACCATAACAATAACATCAGATGCATGAACAAAGTTGACATCAAGAATGAGACAATGTTTCTTTTATTGCAGATAACTATAATAAAGCATAGAAGGAGTTCACCCTAGTCTTCCTCTTTCGGCTCCAAGCAGAACTGTCCTCCAGGTCCGTCTAGTGCTGGTCTTCAAAAGGCTCCTTCCATAACCAACAAAAGGATATATCCCACAAGTGAAAGGATATCAACTCTCAAGGAAACAAGGGGTTCCTGAACTTGGGGAAGTGCTTGAAGCACATGGATATTCAGACTTGATTAGGGGATAATCTCAGTAGAGTAATTCTCTATTTCTCTCCTCCTTAAGGCCTCCCCATTGAAGTCTTTTCATACTTCTCCCAAAGTAGTTTTTTAGTTGGGAAACAGTTGCGAATAGTTGGGCCACGGGCATTAATAGGTAATCAACAGGTGAAACCTGTGATATCCACCCATAATTAAGGAAATTTAATTTTTTAAAGTGTTTTAAGACATATACGCGGGTTGGGTATATACTGACCCGCGCGTACACTCATTTAATACAGGGAAAAGTTGTGTACAAGGAGTAAAACACTGATTTTTAAAATATTTGGATCAAGTCTGGAAGGAGGGGTTTCCCTAGGCCATAAACCAAGCATCACAAATACATAAGGTGATATTTGGGGCTAAAACAATCTCTGGTATTTCTCGTGATCTATTATTGAACCAATTCAAACCACAACCTTTCCCAATTTGGTAAATTTTCCCTTCTATTCGCAGTGTCTTGGTAACTGTGCCAGGATTTTGGAAGGCCTAAAAGATCTAGGCTCATCATATCATCTTCTGCAACATTCACCCCAACCCCTCCAAGCTCATCTTGAACTTGTGTGAATCTAGAGAGATATTGTGGAATAGTATCATTTTTTTGCATCCTAATGTTTTGAATTTTGTCTTTTAGGGCCAATTTTATATGGTCACTACTATTTCCGAATAACCCAGTCAATGCCTTCCACATAGCATATGGTGCTTCTTTACTGTGGAGATTAGAGACTAAATGGTCTCTGATAGCTTCCAGAAGAATTCTCTTGGCCTTTGCAACATCTTTCTTCCATTGGGCTAATTTTTGTGCATCATATTGTTGGGGTTTCACAATGTCATTTTTAACATATTCTAATACACCATTATCATCAATAATTGCTTCCATTAAATCCTTCTAGACTATGAAATTTGAGCTACCCTCCAAAGAATTCTTCAATTTCAGCCCGTTGAATGACATTCTCTTGAATCTAAAGAAACATTGTTGCACTGAAGCTGCAAATTCAAAATTCCCGAGGGAAAATTTGAAATATTGGTTCTAATGTGATTTCAAGGATCTGATACCATGTATAAATTTGATAGAAATTGCAACTGCTCAAGAATTCAAACTGAAATTGAGAGACACAAATTCTACTCTACTAATTGTGGAATGAAAATCACTATTTAGATCAACATGCATAGACATGCAACAAGCAAAACCACAGGTACACAGTGATTTCTAGGGGAAACCAACTGGGAGAAAACCTTCAATCCTCTTTGCATTAATCAATTGAATAAATAAACTATTAAAATTTGCATGCTCCAGTGATGAGCACCACGTACAAAAGAAAAAAAAAATCTCACTGTTGAATGAGAGCCTATAATCAACACTTAACAAATTTCTACCTCCTCTAGCCTCCTATTTCCTTGCACAATTCTGAGCAATTTCGAGCTCCTAAACAATACTTAAGTCCCTCTTTCGTTGTGTAATTCCTAGGGAATTGATCTCCTTACTGCATGCAACAATTGTACACTCAACTAGTATACAATGCATGTTACACTAGCCTTGTCCCCTTCACTCTAGCTAAGCAATTCAAATTCCATCCATGCATGAGCTATTTTGGGTTGCTTGATATGTTAACTAATAGATCTATGATTTAAATTATTGTCCCACTTCTCAACTGATCTTCAACTGGCTCTATTAATTGTTAGAGGTCAGTTAACTGAGTACAACTGAAAATAACTAAACTAGATTGATAAAATTTAGCAATCAACACATGCATGACTAAACTCCAAGCGCACTAACTCGAATTAACTGAGCCAAGTTTTCATGCCAATGTGGAAATTTGATTTAGTCAATTTGACTAAGGCTAAAGTATAATTGATCCTTTATTGCTACATTTTCTAACATTTAATTTGTAATGTTCTACATATCCAACTAATTTATTATTAAGGGTAGATCAATATGAAAAGGATTTATTTGATAAAGAGATGATTTGAGTATTCAATGTGTGGTTTCCAAATCTATGTTCAATGTTTTCAAATACTTATTATGTAATACTATGTTCTATAGATGAAGTCAGACTTATCAAATAAATATAAACCAAGAATAATTCTAGATTCACAATGATTCTATGAATTGTATAAACATACTAGCTAAAGCTATAATGAGATCCATTAACTTAGATATGTGATTCCATTTTAGTTTATTCCAAAACAAACAATCAAAGTTGAGACACTATTGTAATCATCAAATATGGATTTCAACATTGATACACTAGATACCATTCTCATAGACTATTATTGGACACAATATATTGTAGATACTAGGATAGGTATAATGATACTGGGATACTAGGATCAGTATAATTGTCTTTTCTTTTAATGGGTTTTAACATTCAGTTGTTTTATGTCTAAGAATACATGAAAAAATAGTTACAATTAGTGTTGCCACAAAGAAAAATTCAAGTGCTGATTCAACCATCTTGTTTCTTCTTAGCACGAAAGTCTATCTAGCTTTCATTGTGTGGAGCGTGGAGGTGGCTCCACATTTCACACTTTATTTTTTCCACATCTGTGTAATGAAAGTGAACAAACAATTACAATCATGATATGAAAAATTGTAGTAATAGGATAATCCCATTATGGTGGTGTTGGAGAATGAGTGTGCGAAGCAAGGAACATGTGTGGTTGTGCATTGTTATGGAAGAAGCACAATGGAATATTTTTTCACACATCCATACAGTGCACAACTTCCTCTGCTTCTCCACATTGTACACAATAACGATTTATTGATACATTATGCGAAGTGATTAATATTATAATAGAATATATGGACTATATTAATATAATAATAACATATAATAACATATAATATATGGACTATACTAATGGTTTCCTTATAGAATTTGTGAAAATTTTCATCACACAAATTTTCATAAGAACAAATGGCTTACTAATTGAGTAATATGTAGTATTGTGCGAGAGGGTGTTGCATGGAAGAAATGCGTAGTGAAGTTTCTGTGGAGGAACAAAATATTAAGTAGGGTGGTTATGCGTAGTTACGCAAGAAGCATAATGGAATATTTTTCCGCATATCCATATTTCATACAACTTCCTCTACTTCTCTGTACTCTACACAACAATTGTTCGTTGATACATTGTGTCGAGTGATTAATATTATAATGACAATTTAACATAGTAGCATATAATATACAAACTATACTAATGGTTTACTTTGAGAATTTGTAGAATATTTCATTGCACAAATTTTCATTAGTGAAAACAACTAATAATTGATTAATATTAGCATGGAAGAAATGTCTGCAGAAGATTATGTGGAGGTACAAAGTATTGCGAAAGAGAGTTTATTTTCCTTGCTCCGTGGAGTTTTTTATTTAAGACCATATGCCAGATAACTCATAAATCAAATTTTGTCTAGTTTTTTTAATTTATTATTGCAATTTGGTATCAAATCAAATGAATGAACATTAGCGTAGTGGTGGGGAACAACTCATCCATCAAGTTGATTTGTGACAAAGGTAGATAAGTGTGCCTTCGCATAATATTTATTTATGATTGTCCTTACACAATTTTATATTTACAATTATTACTGACAATCTCTAAGCTAATTGTCATGATGACAAATAATTCATATTTATTTTATATACTAAATTTGTATTTCTTATGACACATATGTCAATGATGTTCAAAGTAGGAGAAAAGTACAGAGTAAATGGACAAGAAGCATTTGGAATTTAAGATTTATTGCTATTAGTTCCCCTAAATGTTGGCTTTGGTATTTTCAATTTCTCTTTATTGAGAGTGTCTTATGTAATAACTTTCGCATAGGAAACAATAATAGCTACCGATTTTGGAGGGAATTCAGAATCGTAAAGTTAAACGAAATTGAGAATGTTATTGATTGACAGAGTATTTTTTAGTACAAAGTGAAAATCGGTAACAGAGGAGGGAAATAGGCTATTTGCACTGATACAATTAATTTATTTTGCTCGTAGTGATGAGAAATTTCACTAGTCCATTGCGTATGAGTGATATGTGAATTTTTCAATGTAAGAGAAAAAAAGCAACAAGGTTTGGAGTAGCATATTGGCGAATGTTGCATGTGTTCTAGAAGTCTGATTTCAGAGAAATTGTTTATCTGGGCACAAAAAACATTGATTCAAGTACAAGAACAATGTGCGGTTTTGAAGAGTATTGTGTAAATCTAATGCATTTTGACCTAACATGTGGTTTCAGTGGCTATGATCATTTGAAAACTAGTATTATGCATAAGAACTATGCGAAGGGAGAATGCATGTGGAAGTGTGGAACGCTATGGGATAAATATTGTGTTGGTTATTGCGCACACTTGTTCTCTAGCAAGAATCACAAATTTAAAAACTATTTCATTTAATTTATGACAATAAGTGTTCAATTCACAATTTCTCAAGGAAATCTAAGTTTTATGAATATTTTCTAACAAAATTTTAACAAGTAATGTGTTTGTAGTTGCATTAGCTACGTGTTCATCATGCACTTTTTGACATGCATATTGCTAGTGCACACTTGATTAGTTCTCTAGGTGGCTTTTTATGAATGGTTTTTCCCAAAGTGCCTTTCTACGTGCTCTACTAAGTTGTCATTTTGTTGTATTATTGGAATCAACAATGAACAATATTGTGCTAAGTTTTGTTTTTTTTTTTTATTTTTAGTGTAGGAAGTATGCACAAATGTTGTTTTCGAGGACAGGGGACATATTTTATGATATATTTATCAATTACATTATGGTTCCTTTATTTTGTGGTCCTAAATTTGGTTGTTACAGAAGCGTTTTACGAGAATTGATGTTGATATATCCACATGCTATTAATGTGTACATTTTATGATATCCTATGGCTTTATTATGTATAACTATACTGTGTTGTTTATTTTCCTGAATGTTGTTTATGTTGTTCTTATAGCCGATAGTGAATTTAGTACATGTTTGAAGCGTGATTACTAAAGCATCAATGGAGGAGTGTCTTTTTGCAATAAAAAGAGATTGTACAGATGCAATTGTAAGGCAACATATTATATTTCATTTAAAACAAAGTGCATATGCTGTAGGATATTTCCTATTCAATGCTATGTGAACTCTATTGAATTTTAGATACATGTCAATAGAGTTACGTGAAGGAATGCTAGAAAATTTCAAAAATTGTTTATATGAATGGAACATTGAAGAAACCTTATCTTGTGAACATGAATTGAATATATATGCATTGATAGAGATGCATGGTATAAATATCCCAAATATTTACATGGAAACCTCAACTTTTCTGATTGTTCCATAATGAAAATCCAACTATTAGACATTTTGAACCCCTTATGTGCAAGATTTTTTTAATAAGAACTAATCATAAACATATAATGAATATAACAAGAAATGAAAAAATATAACATAAATGGATGCAAATATAGGAAATCATGAGTAGAGATATGTTTGATATTTTTTTTGGGTTTAAGTGTAATTATAGTGAAAGTTGTTTTGAAACAATATGTTAATTAATGGAGAATTAATATGGTGTCTCCTATCTATGACACATAACTGCAAAATTTTTTTGCAATGCAATCATTCATAATAATTTGTTTGCATTAAACTGGATAAAAAAATACATGAACAAAGATGCAATTATGCAATTCCCTAGAATAGTAAATTGGCAAGGATACATTATACAATTAGAAGTGGCATATGAAAAAGGGAAGATATAGGGTGGTGTTTTTGTTTATTATTGGATATGAAATATATTGAATATAACTATATACATATGGTATGCTGATATGTTTCCTATTGTAGATGAATTTCGTGCATTTGAGAAAGATGCAATGGTATTCCATGTTATGCAAATTTGGAGCGAGTGTAGGCCATTTGCATTATGAAACTATGAAAGAAATAGTACAAGAGAAGCACATTTTACATCACATTGAAGCAATTAATGAAGATAAATATATAGAAGAATCTTATAAAAACATATTGAGGATAATGTGAATGGCTCTAAAAACATGAACATAGATGAAGATGTCATAGAACTTGACACAAATATTATCAATACAAACAAGATATCATGGATATCATTGCATCAACTCAGAAAACATATAAGGAAGAAGGACATTTTTGAAGCAAGTTTAGTTAGAAAACCATGCAAGCGATCAAAATTTTGTAAGGAAAAGCAACATGAGAATAACCCTATAAAAATGTAATGAACATAATGTGAATAGCTTTAAAAACATCAACATAGATGAAGATATTATAGAACTTAATACAAATCATGTCAAAGTAAACAAGAGGCCACATTCATCATTACATCAACTCAAAAAATACATAAGAAACAATGATGCTATTGAAATAAGTCTAATTAGCAAACCACTGAAACAACCAAAATCTACACATAATACGATATTTCCAAATAAACATAAGGAATCTGATCTAGGTGGATGTTGGTGGCCACCCACCTATCCCACTTGGAACCCCACAATTGTCTCTTTCAGTTTTTCAGTTTCCGGAATTGTTGCAATATTTACTATTTTTAGCAGTTTTTCAGGTCCTAAACTTCTAGCGCTGTTTTGCGGGCCCTAAACGACGTTTTCTGGGAAATATGAGAGCAACACGGGTCCATAGAGTAATGTTGTTCTTCTCAAAGTTTTAGTGCTCGGATAGATCTTTCTAATGAACTATTGTACATTTCAAGTGAAGATAGGGTGCCAAAGTTACGACCCCGGGAAGTTGATGTACCAACTTACCCAAAATGGGGCCCACAATTTGGCGTTTCATCTTCTAGGGTTAGGTTTTGGGATTTAAGGGTTTTCCATTGTTTCTAAACAATAAATAAGCCTTCGAGCCTCATTGTAACACAATTCAGAGGCATGTAGTTGCCACATCTCTTCTCAGAGATAAAGCTACCATCGCCCTAGCTGATTTATTTCCATTTCTGTTTGTAAGCATATTTCAGTATTTTACATTAATGAAATGAAGTATTATTTCCACTGCATATATGTATTTATGGTTA